>JAQGAS010000225.1:0-72610 GCA_034686365.1 Pachymerium ferrugineum | reverse complement strand
ATGACGTTTAATAACTTGTTTATTTTTTTATTGTATGTCATCTCACTCGTAGACTGAATTAAAGGATTTTTATGACTGTCATTTCAATGTTTCTAGGCCTGTCCATTCTCTCTCTATTAAATATTGTTAGTGGTTCAGTACAATAAATTTTAATTGGCTGTTATCAAAGTAAATCAAATTAAAATGTAATAAGATAAAACGTGATAAAACGAATTTAGAGTTGATTTGAAACAGGCAGGGTAAAACACATTTCAGTTTACACAATTCCACTATAAAAATAATATTTTACTTCTGTACACGTTTTTGTAATACTTATTCCTTTATCCTTCATTTGATAATTCTAAAATTACTTTAATCAGTTGCACAACTTGTACAAACTTCTTTAGCTTTATTTTTGAGATTGAATTGTGACTAAGTTTCTTAGAAATATGCATAAAATTATTGATAAGAAATAGCAAATGCAGTGTAAACTTGGTCAAAGTCACCTATTGTTGTATGTTTTACAAAACCTTGTTCCTAGACGTCTAAAGTAGACATTTAGACATTGTTATTCAATCTCTTAACCATTCATCAGTTTAAATCATTTTTGTCTAATTTGTAAATTAACCCAACAAGTAAAAAAAAACTTATCAACGTTGTATAACCTTAGATTTTCATTTTTAACTGATAAATTTATAAAACATTTATCAGTTTACACATTTCAGCTATAAAAAACTGCATTTCTTGTATAATTACTTGAATATATTTACCGTACATTATAATAATATTTTACTCTAACTTGCTTAAAAATATTTCTAATATTTACTCTCATAATTCAAATTGTTTATAACTTGTTGAACATTCAAATTATACATGCTCAAAAACTGTACTAATTGGAATTGACAGTTCCATATATTATTATATTTGTAACATTAAAAGTCAATTAATTGTACTATAATTGTTTGCACATGTTGAAGAAACTTGTTATCTAAACACTCAAGTTGGGAACAAACATTGAATTTAAAATGTCCACCCATTTGATGAATTGATGAATTCTTATATTTGAACAAAATTTATAATGTCAATCAATGTTCTTCACATGTTTGCTCACTCTTGAAGATGAAAACTTGTGCAAACAGCAAATGTAAGAGCAAACATGGAAAAAATATTGAAGAAACAAGTTCAATTTGGAAATGTCCACCCATTTGATGAGTTAGAGAATTCTTCTATTTGCACAACTTTTATAATGTCAATCAATGTTCTTCACATGTTTGTTCACTTTACAAAATAAAAACTTGTACAAACACAGCAAATGTAAGAGCAAACACTGAAAAATATTGAATAAACAAGTTCAATTTGAAAACAATGCATTGGCCATGCTTTTCTAGTCATTTCAGAATATTATTTCAACTGGTCTGATAGTTCAAAACTACTTACTCAAGTAAGTTTATAGAAATATTAAAAATTTTTTTATACTATTGCAATTATTATGAAACGGTTATAAAACCCTAGGATTACTGCAGTCCAGTTTCTTTTTTCAGCCAAGTAAATCAAAAAAGGAAAATAGCTTTACTACTCATTTAATCATTTACATTTTCAAACATCTTGAAAAGTTTTGTCCAGTTTCCATAGTAAAACATACACAATCTAGATAAGCTGCATAAAAACAAATCCTAAACAAATTTACTGCAATTTTCCTAAACTGGTTCAGAGTTGGTTACAAAGTTTTCGATTCGTACTATTGCTGTAGTATGCTTTCTATCTTCTGGTATTCTGATATAGAACTATGTCTTCCCTCTCATGGCTGGGGTAATTTTCGAATAGGTTTTTCTTACCAACTTTTTACCAAGGTGTTATCTGACATGTCGTAACACTATTGTGGTATATGTTTACATACACCATTCAGACTGTTAATACACACAAAGTGTAAAAGATAACACCAAGAAATTGTCTATACAACTAATAAAAATGTTGATATTCAAAATCACTCAATAGTTAATTCTCTTTACAACCTGAAGTTTCACCCAATTCACGTGTTCAATGCTTTGCACATCAGACCAAACCAAAAAAACATAATAAGAGTGATTTTGTCTAAAATTTAGAAAGGTTGCACCTCCTTAAGGGTGAGTTAATATTTCTTTAACTCATATATGGTGTGGTCCCCGGGTGTATGGGTTCACTGAATTGTTTCATCTGGGAATTCTTAGAATACAGAGAAAAAATTTGCTTCCTAAATAGAGAACGGAGTAAAAGAAAGTTTTAATCAAAAGATCTGAACCTTCTTTCAATAAAAAATTAACAGACTGGACCTAAAATAATAGTAATTCAAATACAGTTAAAATGAATATTGAATAAAAAAAATTGTTGATTATTATGGTGGAAGTGCAATTTGAAAATGCAATTTGAGTTAAATTAGAGTTGGTCGGAAATTACTTTTCAAAAACATTATAATTTGTACAGTGTTTTCTTACCAACTACCAATACACAACACATTGCGCATATGGATGTTTGATAAGAGTGATGCAAGTATAAACATTGAAAGAAATCAACTTGCTGATCTATAACAGGTACTATGTTTGAATCTTGAGTAGAAAAAAGTCAAGTGTGATCAAAATGAGACACTAACTTGTGACTTGACAGGGATGTGAGTTCTAATCCCTCCCTGAACCGTAGATCTCGTGACGCCTACTCAGGTGAGTCAGGAAGGAGCGGAGAAATAAATATGAATTTATTTCTCCTCCTGTTTTATTGAGTCGGCACAAAGCATGAATTGAAATACGAAGACAGAATTATTACAATCGTAAATTGATAACTACCTCATAAAACCTGATGGCAACATCGTTTGTCATTCTTTTATTACAAAATTTGACACGCACACATCAAAATTTGGATCGATTTCGACTAAACTTGATCTTGTAAACATTTTATGGAATCAATTGTCGCATGAACTTAGAAGAGTCACAACATTCTGCACTTACTTCTAAGATAAAAAGACCAAAGGAGATTGCAAACAGACAAATAGTAAGTAGTAACCTGCCTAAGAAACATCCTGTAAACATTTGCCAATGTCAGATCCGAATATCTTAACCTCCTACTTTGGCAGAACCGGGATTTTTCAGCTTTGAAATGTTTTCAGCTGATAAAATTGTCACGGATGTGATATTGTTGCAATAGTTTCGCAATCGGTCCACACGAATAGTATGGCAATGTACGTCTAAAGTATTGCACCTTGTGTAATTTTGAGTAGTTTCAGTGTTAGAGCAAATGTGATAGCCCAATGTAGGAATCTGATCTGTACCTGAGTAATTGCTATTACGTTATGGGTTTTGGACTTTTTTTTATTAATTTTGCACAATATAACACTTAAAAGTACAAAGATTATTATCTGATAATCTTGAATAAAAAAAATAATGTTTTATAAGTCTAAAAACATAATTTACTTGATATTTCAGAAAAATTATTGATCAACCAGTGCAATGAACAGCAAAAACATATTGTTTAGTAAGATGCATCCTCTAAGACGTAGAAACATTGTGAGACAGATTGTTCAAAAGATTTTAAAATCAGAAATGGAAAGTGCTCAGTTAATACCCGAATGGAGCAATGTCAAAGACAAGAAATTTTCAAAAAAGTATCGTTTGTGTTGGTTTTTTATCATAACTATTGCCACATTTTTATGTACCTACCAATGCGTTGAAAGAATTGACTATTACATGCAAGAACCTGTACAAGTTCAGTCGGAAATTGATGAACGAAGCGATGAAGGTTTTCCTCAAATTAAATTAGGTTTTGACGGATATGGAGACTGTTCACGAGCTCTACAAGAAAAAAATGTTAAGGTCTATGTCCAGAACCCCGGTACGTATGTGATTTCCAAATAATTCAATTTGAAAAAAACTTGAGTTTGTTATGACTCAGATTGCTTTTTCGGACAATTCAATTACGACAACGTTACCACAATTGAAAGTCTCCATAAATGTTATAATCTAACAGACAAAGTCCAAAATGTCACAGTACACATGGTAAATAATACTTGATTTGGAGAGTGTTTTCCGTAATAATTCATTTGTAATCGCAGGGAGGAAAAACATTTCTCAACAAAACTATTATTTCAACTCAATTTGAGATCATCTTCCTGGCTACTGTCATTCAAAATGGTATTCAAAGAAATAACTGCCAAATTACTGCATTTTTTGCTTGTACTGAGATTTATAAGATAAGAAATTGATGCAAAATGTTGTTACACATTAGTCTATTGCACTAGATTTCACTAATTACAAAGACATTTTTAGTCGACTGAAAAACTATTTTTATAGCTGAACCGTTGCCAATACAAGAAGGAACTTGGATTCAATTTTACCCAGATATCAGAGACATACCTCACATTATGGTAAAATACAAACTGATATTAAATGTATCTTAATTATAGGTAATTCAATGCAATTACAGGTGATTAATCCAATGCAATTACGGGTGGCTTTCAAAAAACATCATTTAATTTCATTTGCATTTGTTCCGAAATATAATCAGAGACATCTTTTTGGCTTTTCTTACAAAAAGGTACATGAAAATAAATTTAATATTCTTTGAAAGTGAATTTTCTTTTAGTACAAGTTTGTAAATAGGAAGAAATTTCCATGTGTTGATTTTATTGCATTAGAGAAATGTTTTTACGATTGTATACTCAAACGAATATCACATTTCACCTGTCAGTGAGTAACAAATATTTCTTGTAATAAAGTTATTGTCATTTAGGAAACAATTTGTGTGTAGATTTCCAAGTATGCCTACAACGAATAAAGCAAAATGTAAGGCGGATGAATTAACGTGTCATTACTTTCACACTTTGATAAGCCTAGCGAATATAGACCCAATCAATGAATGCCAATGTCAAAGAGAATGCGAAAAAATCAGATTCACAATTAATTATCAAGTTGAACTTACGGATAAAATGATTTTCCAACTGAAATCGGAAAAAAATTATGTACAAGTATCTCGTGAATATTTGTGTTATGACTTGATTTCACTTTTATGCGAAATTGGAGGGTATTTGGGTTTGTATTTGGGAAGTTCATCTATCTCTTTGATCCATTTCCTGGCTAATAACATTCACCGCAGAGTAATAAAATTGAACAAGAAATCTCCGTTGCAAGAAAAAATTTCACATCAATTTCAACTCCATAAAAACAGAGAGAATACTTTGAAATCTAAGCATCATTCAATGAAAATTTTAAAATTACTTTTAATATTAATTGGATTTTCTTACTCTTGTTATAATGCATTTGTGAGAATCAATTTGTATTTGACTTATCCTGTCAATACTGTCATTGAACTGAAAAATTATCAATTCATACCACCTTTAGTAACGTGCTATGATTCACTAAAAATTCTTAGGCAGAAAAAAGAATTAGTAAAACAACTGAATGTTCCGTGTGTTTATGATGTAGACAATCTTCACCTACTTGATTCGCCCAATTATAAAAATAATTCCATCAGTTTATGGAATGATAACCTCAATTTCGGACGTCTTAACGGGTTTATTGATTATGTAAAAATCTGTTTTGCTTTTTTAACTTTTCATTCTTTATATTATGTAAATCTATTTTAATTAGCATGTTAACATTGATTCTGCTTACTACGCTCCAAGGTTTGGAAAGATTTCTATTTACCCAACTGTGTTTGGAAACTGTGTGAAACAGGGTAATGTAGTAATTGGTCACAAGTGTTATTTATATAAGTCAATACTATTTAGTCTCACTTGACTTTTCGTTTCACTCATTTTGGCAAATAATTTGTATCCGTACTAACTTCCAATTCTATTTCTTCACTTCAATTCGTACGTCTTAGTTTACTAACACTTCATCTTTTTAAACATCATCATTTACTGTCATAATTTTTCTCACCAGAAGTGAATTCATCAGAAACAAAAGAAACATTTTTTGCGGATTGGCAGGATATTATTGGCTGTAATCCCCATGCTAAAGTATAATATTGTTTATTTTACAAGTGGACAAATCTTAAAATACAATTCTTAATTCTTAGATATTCCGAATGATTCAAGATGGTCAAATTGATTATACCTCTTACATATTCCACCCTTTGAAAGTTGAATTGCATATAAAGTATTTGGCAAAAAAAGTAAGATAAAGACTTTTAATAGAAATTTGTTACACATGTTTTATTATTATTAGTACCTAAGGAAAAACAGGCCAACCAACCCATGCATAACCCAGAGTGAACATCATAAATGTAAACAAGATTGTTTCATTCGCTTGTTTAGGAAATCCACTATAAATTGCAGGTATGTTTTCTAAACTTCAAAGAGTTTCATACTTGACTTATTTTCATCTTACAATAATTTTGTGTACACTGGTTGGTGTGGGGTGCTACTTGCAGAAAAAAATTTGCAATCAACTCATTAGTATGTTAGGTTAAATTTTTAGGAGCATGCGCAGGCACTTAAAAAGGGCAGCAATTTCTGTTGAGCAAATAACTGCATAAATATCGTGTATGAAATAATATGATTTTCTTGGTGCAGTTTACCATTTTTCAATTCATCCGTTATGCCTGCATGTTCTACCTATGCAACAGCAAAACAAACCAAAGATGTTTACCTACAACTGTTCATTGATGTTTATTCTTACAACAAATGTCAGTGTAGACCAGTCTGTAACGAAGACATATTCATTCCAGATATTCAATTTACTAAAACTAAAATTATTAAATCTGCGCAATTTGTAACAGTTCAATTAGAAAGTAACATGCAAGAAATCTATAAAGAAGAGTTGAGCATTGAATTTGTTAAACTAGTGTGTGATATTGGAACAGTCATTTCAATGTTTCTAAGCCTGTCCATTCTCTCTCTATTAAATATTGTTAGTGGTGCAGTACACTAAATTTCAATTGGCTGTTATCAAAGTAAATCAAACTAACATGTAATAGGATAAAACGTGATAAAACGAATTTAGAGTTGATTTGAAACAGGCAGGGTAAAACACATTTCAGTTTACACAATTCCACTATAAAAATAATATTTTACTTCTGTACACGTTTTTGTAATACTTATTCCTTTATCCTTCATTTGATAATTCTAAAATTACTTTAATCAGTTGCACAACTTGTACAAACTTCTTTAGCTTTATTTTTGAGATTGAATTGTGACTAAGTTTCTTAGATATATGCATCAAATTATTGATAAGAAATAGCAAATCCACTGTAAACTTGGTCAAAGTCACCTATTGTTGTATGTTTTACAAAACCTTGTTCCTAGATGTCAAAAGTAGACATTTAGACACTGTTCCATCTCTTAACCATTCATCAGTTTAACTCATTTTTGTCTAATTTGTAAATTAACCCAACAAGTAAAAAAACTTATCAACGTTGTATAACCTTACATTTTCACTTTTAACTATAAATTTATAAATCATGTATCAGTTTACACATTTCAGCTATAAACAACTGCATTTCTTGTACAATTATTTAAATATATTTAAAAAATAATAATATTTTACACTAACTTGCTTAAAAATATTTCTAATATTTACTCTCATAATTCAAATTGTTTATAACTTATTGAACATTCAAATTATAAATGCTCAAATATGACACTTGCATCCATTAAGACCCCGTATTGCAGTACATACAATTTATTTGAATTAACGATAGTATTCTAATTAGGCCTTTATTGAGTTTGTATATGAATGTAAGTGTAAAGTCAATAATAAATCTACATAATGCAAATTGTACTTTTAATGGAGATAACATTTTGAATATTTTTAACTTTAATAACATACGTGTGTAATTGGATTAGTTAGGTTATATAATAAATGTTTGAATTGCACAGATGATTCCAGCAGAGATTCGAAGCTGTGCAAAACCCCTTCACAACTACTTTTCAGCATACATTGTAATCACTCCAAAGTAGTCATCAAACACTAAATCCTTATCTCTTTCAATTTCACGAACCTCTAAGACTTTTAATCCTGCTTGAGTAAAGGAATTTTTAACTCGAGTTCCATTCACATTTGCATTCTCCAATATTTTCCCACCGAGGGCGTAATTTCTTGAATTTAGAGCTCCAACAAGTGCAACATGTCCCCCTGGTTTAACCAAACTGGCAATTCCTTTAACGCCTTTCATGTAATCATCTTCATTGGGGAAACTATCCAACAGAAAACTAGAAAGGACAACGTCAAACTGGCGAAACTGCTCTGGATGGAAAGGATTTTCTCGGAAAATGTCACATATTAACAACTCTTTGATACTTCTTCTCACCCTCTCTTCTATACATTTTAAGTCACTGAAAAGATTTTAACAAAGAATCAGAAATAGCCCAACTAACATAAACTGCAATCAGTACTGCAGACTTCATCTATAGTTTTTCTATCAATTTCCTGCAGTAAAATTGCAGTAATCCTACAGTTTCCTGTTGTTTCCAGCTAAAAATAACGCAGCAAACCTGCAGTAATCTAGGGCGAAATTACTGCAGGTTTGTACTTTCATTGTGGCTATCTTGGAGTATCTTTTTCAATGCATTTTTCTAGCATTTTTTCTTTAGTATTCCAAAAGCTGCAATAAAAACATGCAAGATTTCTGTAGCTACTCCAAAAACTGCAGTAAAAACTGCAAGACTTCTATTGTTTCACCAAAAAATTGAAGTAAAAACTGCAGGATTTCTATAGTTTCATGCATTTAAACTGATGTAAAATTTGCAAGACTTCTATTGTTTCACCAAAAAATTGAAGTAAAAACTGCAAGATTTCTCTAGCTTCACTGCAGTTTTCCTTCAATTACGGCAGAATTTCTGCAATTTTCTGCAATTTTTATTCAGTTTGCCGAAAACAGCAGTAAAAACTGCAAGATTGTTGTAGTTTCATCAAAGACTGCAACATTTTTAGAGTTTAACCAAAAACTGTAGTAAAAGCAGCAAGATTTCTATAGTTCCATTGCAATTTTTCTTCAGTTTGCCAAAAACTGCAGTAAAAACTGCAAAATTTCTGTAATTTCATCAAAAACTGCAAACACATCTAAAGATTTCTATAGTTTTCTAAAAACTGCAGTAAAAACTATAAGCTTTCTATAGTTTCTCCAAAAACTGCAAGATGCCTATAGCAAAAACTGCAGGATCACTGTTGTTTTACTGCACTGCACGATTTAATTAGCAATAACATTAATTATCATTGACTCTACTGTATATCCATTCACATTCAACCATTCCTAAATTTAAAATCATTTACCCATGTCCTTCTAATTGAGCCACATGAGTGAACCCTTTGGAAAAATCAAAAGCATCTGCATCATTTCTTATCCATTTCTTAACAAAATTTAGACTCTCTTCAAGTAAATCTGCATTATAAATTTCAGATACATATTTACTAGCAACAGTAGCTCCTCTCATCGTTGGACCACAGCCTACATCAACTACAGTTTTTCCTGGCAATTTGCCTAATTCAATCAAAAATTATATAAACACAGATTTTAAAATTCTATTAATAGCTTCTACCTTGTGAGAACAAATTGTGATAGAAATCTTCAACAACCCATCGTAAATCATATTCAGTGTTACCGTGGTATGTATCAGCAAATGCAGAAACATCAAACTCCTCTTTAAAAATCTTTTGTCGTTTCTCCATAATGTAAATGTGGTTTATCAGCGAGTCTAGCTCTTATCTGCATTGGTCAAGATCAGTTACATCTTTATATAAGTGTAATAAATCTTGATATTGAGAGTACTATTTTTAAAATCACCAAATTTCTTAGTAGATCTGTACTCAACAATTAAAGAATTTTCTAACTCCAAATCATGCTTAATTTTATGTCACAGTTTATTCAGTATGCTTACACAATTTATTTCAAGCAAAAAGTAATAGTGAGTATGAATGATACTATTGGATATCAGAGGGCCACTGAACAGAGAAAGTCAACTGTTTTGAACTAAGGAAAATTTCAGAAATTTTATATTACTGCAAATTAAAAAAAAAAAACAACTGCAGTGAAACTAAACTAATCCTGCAGTTAGTTCTATTGCAATTTATCTGCAGTATTTTATTCGCTACATTTTTCATGCAGTTAATTGTAATTTTTTTTTCAGCTGGCTCATGTTTCACTAGATGTGGACCAAGTTGTGTTTGAAGTTTCAAAATTTCATGATAATCAAGAAAATAAAAAATAAAATTGGAAGATAATTATTACGCAAAACAAGCGCAATTCAATATTTCATAACATTCTGCAAATTCTGCAGAATAAATCACTAGATCACAATAAATAAACTAATCATCACCCAATTCAACTATCAAAACCTAAGACAAAATCTGTTTTTTGTTGTTTAAGAAAGTAAGGCTCACACCGGTAACAAGTACAGGGCAGTAAAGATAGACACCAGAGAATTTTGTAATTTGAGGCGTAAGAACATAATGATGAAAAAATATTATGAGTGACTATTCGGCATTTACTATGGACAAAAGTTGTATCCTGTAATAACCACAAACACAAATGAAGCTAAACATGTCATTGACTGTACAAGCAATACAGATGTTAAAATTAAAAATCACTCAATAGTTAATTCTGTCTTTACACCCAGTTTCAATCCCTCCAGAAGTATCATACAATTCACGTGCTAAATTTATTTGTAAAATGATTGTTGCATATCAGATCAAACCAAAATACCATAATAAGAGCGAGTTGCATCAATGTTGGCTAAAATAACATGTCTCGTGAGATTTTATATACATTTATTGAAAAGTATTACAATACTACCTTTGAGTATGTGTTAATACACTCTCTTATTTGTTCAGATTTCAGCATCTGCACACTTTTTAGTCATGCATTTTAAGTCACAATTACTAAAAGGCCAAAACTGCCCAAAACATAACTACTAAAGGATCAAATTTTTTTTGGTGTGGACAGCATTATTAAACAACAAACATGTAATCTCAAAATTATTTTAACCAACTCGATTCAACTCACTTGAAAAATAATATCAACTCCACTGTACCGTGATAAATCCGAGTTCTTCACACAATCATCAGATAATTATGACAGAATTTTCAGGAATGGCAACTGGTTTCACCCACACGACGCTGTGGTTTGATCTACAACCCCGAAAGTTGTAATCATCACAACTCGTGACTGCCACCTTCTAACACATGCCACAACACCTTCCAACTGTGCACGATGAATTTTTGGTATATTTTCCAAGTCCCTGCAACTCGAAGCCTTCTCGGCAGTAAATATTTGGGTCCATAACGTACGTTTGAAGATGCTTATGATGATAACGGTTAAGTTAAGTCACACCTATCCCATACCTGAAAATATAAAAAAAAGCAGGTTAGATTTAGGTTCATTCTCCCAAGTTGTAGCTAATGTACTAGATTGCATATTCCATATCAAATCACATTAAAAGCTTTAAAATAATTATTAGATCAGGTGTCGTGAAGCCGCACACATTGTGAAAAAGGAACGCGGCTGTGGTTTAACTTCTGGCGCAATTCACAGCCTACCTTACTTTTTAATTTTAACTAGCTTTTTAGTCCATCGCTTTGCTGACGGAATTAAAAGAAATATGTTTAATTAATATCAAGACTAAATAGAAACAACGTAATATTTTATGATAATGCGACCTGTCGCGACACAAAATCCTGATTTATTTCGTTGAGTGCTAATGAAACGAGTAAAAAAATAATAAAAAAAAACCTAGATGAATATTAGTTCAATGGATGATGGCTGATGGAAATGGTTCACCATGTTCAGTATTAAAATCTGTTTATTTTGTACACTCGGTTCACAATCCGATGGGTGTTAAAAATTCTGCGCGCAAATCGACGGAAAGTAAACTGTAAACTTGAGAGCGTTTGTATTATTTTATTGTCACTAGAGGGCGCTAGCTGTCAAAGTATGGTGTTAGAGTTATTGGAGTGCAGACATTTTCACACTTGTGATAATTAGTAAGCAAAAACTTCTGTGGGTGTGATTGTATTTATATATTTTAAGTTTGGTTATTAGGACAGAGTGAAATCATGGTAAAACCTCTGGTAGCCACCCAGAAAAGAGTATCCCAAACAAACCCGTCACCTTCGTGCAAAACATCATCGACAGCGCAGGCCAAATCAAGATCAAAATCATTCAAATGTGAGGAATGTGATTATTCAACTACACGCAAGACCCGACTGACTGAACATGCAAACATCCATACGGGAGAAAAACCTTTCAAATGTAAAGAATGTGACTATAGAAGTACACGTAAAAGTAGTTTGACTGTCCATAAAAAAATCCATTTGGAAGAAAAACCTCACAAATGTCATTTATGTAATTATTCAGCCGGTCAGAAAACTCAACTGTATGTACATTTAAGAACCCACACAGGAGAAAAATCATTCAAATGTGACTATTGTTCTCGCACATTTGCTAGAGCATATCATTTAAACGTTCACCTGTCCATGCACACTGGAGATCGTCCTTACAAATGTTCTTATTGCAGTTACAAAGGTTGTGATATATCCACATTAAAATCCCATACATTGACTCACACAAAAGAAAAACATTTGAAATGTAGCAAATGCAGTTTTAAATGCAACCACTACACTACTTTAAAACGACACGTAATGGATCACAATAATGAAAAACTGTTTCCATGTAAGATTTGTACTTACAAGGGACGCGAAAGAATTGATCTAAAGCGGCATTTATTAACTCACACGGGCGAAAAATTGTTCAAATGTATTTTGTGTGATGCTTCTTTTAGTGTAAACAAAAGCTTGATAAGGCACTTATTGATTCATACAGGTGAAAAGCCACATAAATGCCATTTGTGTAAGAGTAGTTTTGCAAGAGCAGATACCCTGAAAAACCATTTGTTAACACATACAAATGGAAAACCATCTAAATTGTAAGTGTCATCTATGTGATTGGAGATGTAGAGATTCAAGCGGTCTGAGCAGTCATTTGATTAGAAAACAATGCTAAAAATTAGTATTTGAAATTGAGCCTTTAGATCCTTTTAGGTGAATCATAAACAAAATATTCTATTTTATGTGAAAAAATTAAAACTTAAATGATCATAATTTTATTAATTGCACTATTAATTAGTATCGCGATGTCAATTTACGCCATAATGAATTAGTGGATGTTACATTTTTAAAGAAAGGACTAGTTTTTAAAATTATTTCAATGATCTCGCTTGATGCATTTATAGTTTTTACTTCTGACTTTATGTTCAGGGGTCATTACATAAGAAAACATTACAGACCGTGTTTTAATATAAAACATGTTTATCTAAAAAATGTAATTTTTTCCAATGCTATTTATTGCTGTGGACAAATCAAATTTTGAATTACATCAAGTTTTACATTTAATTTCCAATTGACAATCGAAAAAAAAAATCACTGTGATGATCTTTTTTGGTTTCTTGGGCTCCAGAGCGTTGCTATTCTCACTAGAGGACGCTAGCTGTTAACTGTCATGCCAGACATATCTTTCACTATAAAAATTTCCTGTAATAGGTAAAAATATTTTTATAAATGTTAAAATCATATTTTAAGTTTGACTTTTTTCTAGATTCACAACAAGAGGCCGAAATCATGGCAAAACCTATACAAAAAACTGCAACTACTCAGAGAAACCTTTCCCAAACTTCCAAGGTTTCACCTACATGCAAAGAATCATCGATAATGCAGTCAAGATCAAAATAAAAAACTTTCAAATGTATAAGGATTGTGATTATGCAACTGTTCGTAAATGTAATTTGAACAGCCATGCAAAAATTCATACTGGTGTTAAACCTCACAAATGTAAGGAATGCAACTACAGAACTGCTTATAAGAGCAGTTTGATTAACCATGAAAGGACTCATACGGGAGAAAAACCTTTCAAATGTAAGGAGTGTGACTATAGTGGTGCATTTAAGGGCAGTTTGATTAAGCATGAAAGAATTCATACGGGAGAAAAACCTTTTAAATGTAAGGAATGTGACTACTCAACAGCAAATATGAGCAATTTGACTGTCCATATCAAGATCCACACGGGAGAAAAACCTCACAAATGTTATTTGTGTAATTATTCAGCCGGTCAGAAAACTCAACTACACGCACATCTATTAAAAACCCAGGAGAAAATGCATTTAAATGTGACATCTGTTCTGACACTTTTACTCAAGCAGCTAGTCTAAAAGTTCACATGACGTTGCATAATGGGGTTCGTCAGAGTAAACACTTAAAATCTTATTTAATGACTCGTACTCGGGAGAAACTTTATAAATGCAGCCAATGTAATTTTAAAAGTAGTCAAAAGAGCATTTTAAAACTCCATGCAAAGTGTCATGTTTTAAAGTTACATTCATGTCACATTTGTAACTACAAAGCGATACAAAAGAGTGATCTGAAACGGCATTTATTAACTCATAAGGGTGAAAAATTATGTAAATGCCGTTTAGGCGGGTACACTTGCGCTTGGGAAACGAATTTTATAACATATTTATTTACTTAATTACTAACACTGGTGAAAAGCTGGTGAAACCAGAACAACTTTTGTGTAAGTCTAGTTTTGCACAAAAAATTGCCTTGAAAAATCGCATGTTACATGCAACTTCGAGTGTAGACAGGCAGGTAAAGGTTGCCTAGTCTAGTCCACTGGTTATAAAATTCAATTCTGAAAATGAATAATTGAAACTGTAATTTCGTTGATGATTGCCACTGGTTGATTATACTTAAATGGTAAGAAATTATTCGCCAATATCCAGTTGTGTAACATTATGCTATTTAATATATTTTCTTTTATTTCATGCTTTTGCTGTACCTTAAGAGAAATAAATATCAATTTTATGATCTGACCCCTTTTTGCAATTTTATTTTTACCATAATTTTTAATTTTACTCACACAAAATTCAGATTGAACTCGCAACGTTCTCTACATCCTCATCAGAGGGCGGCTGTCTACAGTTGGAGCAGATCCCGGCCTTGGACGGAGAATGAAATTCTTTTAGTAAATACAAGACTTTATTTCGTCGATAAAGGACACTGTTCTGAAACAATTGGATTTTTAACATTAACCAATAAGGGGAATAAAAAAATCTAAAATATATAAAAAAAACAATAAATTTTAAAACTTCAGGCATGTGGAAAATACATTGCAAAAAATAAAAATTGAATACGATTTTGGGATATTTGGGTCAAAACGGCTGAAGGTCTGAATAGAAAAAAAATCGCCACTTATAGATCACTCAGATTTCACCTTTTAGAGGTAACGGGACGTCACATCCGACTCAGATGCGGCTTCGTTTCCGGTTCCGGCATCTTGTGGGCAAGAGTCTATACAAACCATCATGGTACGTTTAAAAATCTTGTTTTATCTACATTTTATAAATCCATCGAAGTAAAAATAGATTTATTTCTGGCGCAGTAAAAAACGTTTTAAACAATTACTGGACATTTACTTGTAACTAATACCCGTTTAATTTTTTAGCCGAAAGTTAAAGCACATGAGCTGCGAGGAAAAAAGAAAGAAGAGCTGCTAAAACAGCTTGAAGAGCTTAAACAAGAATTGGCTGCTCTTCGTGTAGCAAAAGTCACAGGCGGGCCCGCTTCAAAATTATCTAAAATGTAAGTTTCAAACCAGTTATTTCGTCCAGGAAAACTAGTACAACTAAAAGTATTCATAAGACGAAATTAACACACTAACACTGCATGGCATGTGATGAATAACCGTTTAAATCCGAAAATAAATGATCGAAACGAATTTAAAATAATGGATCGATAGGACTGATTGCCGATCACATTACCTCATGTCTTGATACTAATTTCTGTGTATTTAAGAAATCTAAAATATTTTCTCCGAATTTTTCTAGCCGTGTAGTCAGAAAATCTATCGCCAGGGTTTTAACTGTGATTCACCAAACCCAAAAGGAAAATCTCCGTAAATTTTACCGGGGTAAAAAAGAGAAACCTTTGGATTTACGTAGCAAGAAGACGCGAGCGATCCGTAGAGCATTGAGCAGACGTGACAAATTCCGCCGTACAAGGAAACAACTTCGACAGAGAAAAATCTGGCCCAAACGATTGTATGCTGTCAAAGCTTAAATTAGTTGAATAAATCTTGTTTCACTGTAAAATGTTTTATTTACAAATATTTAAAAATACAAATCACAAACATAAAAGAAAATTTTAAAACTTAAAATTACAATTCAACTGGACACCTGACAACCAAACATTCTGACTTCATACAGCTCCTTAGGAAATCGCTTCTGTTTTGATTCGCTTATAATATCAAAGCCCCCTTTCATAATAATATCACGCCATAAGCTTAAAGGACGTGATAAAGAGCTATCCTTTTCATCCATTTCAACTTCATCCGACGAAGTAACGTTATCTTTAATTACAAGCAGGCCGTTTTCTCGTAAAGCGTTTTTGCACCGTTGAAAATATTTAATAACATCTTCGTCTTTGATATGAGCTAAAATCCATTGACACCAGATGACATCGTAGCGATTTTCTTCTGGTGTAAAATCTTGTAAGGCTTCAAAAAATATAAATTGTGAATATAACTTCTTCCAATTGGTATATTTAAAAAATTTAACCTGAACATATACGCCGTTCAATCTGTTTATTCGTGTCATCGATGTAATTATAAGACTCGTTAACGAATGCTTGACACTGTTCAACGATGTCGACATGATCGAAAAAATGCATTAAAAGATGTTTGGTGACTCTGCCGATTCCGGCACCGCAATCCAAAGCTCGTTCGTGGCTTATGGGGTTTACCGATCTCTGAAATTTATGAGTGCTGCATCAATTTTTGGTATTTGTATTTTGGTATTTAATCCTACATTTAAAAACCGTTGTAGAAAGGTTGTTGATCCGTCGACATCGCACGATGAAACTTGTCCGAAACCTCCTAACATGCCATTTACGTCTGGTGACACAGTTTGCCAGTAATTTTTACCTGTTGCATAGAATTTATCATTTTTACTCGTGTGAATTGAATCATCATTCTCGTCTGATATGTTCATTTTTAGAAAATTCTGGTTCATACAGTATTTATATATAGTTTTAAGTGCTGTCAAAACCAGCTACTCCTACTACACGTTCTAATCGCCGGTGCCATAACCCTAATCTAATCGGTTTACGGAGCTCTATTGGTAACATTGATTTTAGTTGTTAGCCAAGTCTAAAGCTGTTATGAGGCTATTAAAACTAGTCTACATTCTGCAAAATAAAGTATGGTTTTTCAGTTTATTTATTTTTTCTGTAGGAATGAGCATTATTGAAAGAAATCTTCATCTAGTGCAAAATACTGCAAAAACTAACATTATTAAATGCAGCTAGTATTAATTTTCTCTTGTCTAACTGTAAACGTTTGAATTTTTTGTAAGAGGCTAATATATATACATTGTTTTCGTACAGCTTCCGTACCTATTCCTCTCAGCAATGCGCAAGCGTAGACTTCGTATTATTACGTCCTAAACGATCAGAATTCTTTTGAAATCTAAAAATTCGAATAAATGTATTTTTTGAAACATGCAACTTCATTTATTTAAGGAGTTTTGAGGGCTAAAAAAATCTTAAGGATTCAGCGCGTGCGTAGTAGCAAGTTTCGAACTGCAACACTACTATCCCACCTTTTAGAAAAGCCAAGGAAAGCGAATGGAGCACTTCTAGTGGCAATTTTGCCAACCGCAAAACGTGAAGGTGGTTGCGTATGATCAAAAACAAACTTTTTCAATAACTAATTCCAAACATTTCATTCTAGATCGGTAACACAAGTTTTACAATGGACCACAGAACAAAAAAACGTATCAAAGAAGCAAAACGACGGTCCCGTCCAGGTAAAACAACCCATCCCATATATCCGCATTATTTACCCACCCTTAATTAATTACCGCCGTCACCTCTAATTTACCAGAACTAAACGAAAAACACGCATGGATGAAACTAGACTATGCAGCAACTTTTGATTTATCATTCACAACTGTAAAAGACAACGTTCAAAGGATCCACGCCGATCACATGAGCGTAGAAGAATTCGTTGAACATTACGAGAAACCGTATAAACCGATAGTTATTTTGGGTTGCCAAGAAAACTGGAAAGCTAAAGAAAAATGGACATTAGAGGTAAATGAAGGTTTGTTCAATTTTCAAAGAGTACGGAATGTTTAAAAATTATTGTTTATTTTGACAGAAGTTAGCAAGGAAATATAGGAATCAAAAATTTAAATGCGGGGAAGATAATAAAGGTTATAGCGTAAAAATGAAAATGAAATATTTTGTGAAATATATGGAGACGAGTCAGGACGATAGTCCTTTGTATATATTTGATAGTAATTTTGGAGAGGTAAATTTTTAAGATGAAAGTTTGACTAAGTTTTATTTTTATTTTGTGAAATTTTTTTAGCATCCTCGGCGTAAAAAATTACTTGAAGATTACGAAGTTCCCAAATATTTCTCTGATGACTTATATCGTTATGCCGGTGAGGTTAAAAGGCCTCCATACCGCTGGTTTGTTATGGGTCCACCGCGATCTGGTACCGGCATTCATATTGATCCTTTGGGAACTAGTGCCTGGAATTCGTTGGTTGTCGGTCATAAAAGGTATTAAAATATTTAACGTAAAGCAGTGTTTCTGTTCTAAAAGTTTTTTGTTGCCGTGTTACATGACGTGTGTTTGCATTTAATAAAATTGATTTTAGTTTGGTTTCTACGTTGGGAATGGTTGGTGGTTTAGTTTAGTGATTAATTATAATGTCACCGACAGATGGTGCTCAGATTAAAAATTAATTATTTTATTTATGTATTAGATGGTGTCTTCTTCCAACGACTACCCCACGAGAAATGGTTAAAGTCCGTCCGGAAGATGGGGGAAAGCATCCAGACGAAGCGATTACTTGGTTTAAATATGTTTATCCACGCACTCAATCACCGGATTGGCCTGCTGAGTTTAAGCCTGTACAAATAATGATATTTTAATTGATATTGCTTCTTTCACGTAACAACATTGCTTTTTTCTTTTTATATCTAAATGACTATTATATATAGAAGTTTTTTTGAGAAGTCAATCACAAAAATATTTTCTTCCTCACGTTAGTTAGTTATTAAGTTTACTTTAAATATTGATTTGGGTGTGCCTCTGAGGTTTTTCATTTTAATTGGCAATTGACCAACAGTTTGATGATAGGATGGTTATAAATATTTTTGAAATAAGAAGTATCCGAACATAATTTATGCTTATCTAACATCTAAAACTGCTCAAAACTGATGAGCTGATAGACCGAAAATTTTCAGCTGATTTTCATAGTTTCAATTAATCTCTACAATTTAGCGCAAGCACTCTAATGGTTTTGTATATCTACGACCAAAACAAACAGTAAAATTAGATTACTAGAAATTTAAATCCAAATATTTTTAAAGTGTCAAATTCCAATTCAGATTGAATGACTGCAGATAGGGATCCATTAATATCTAAGCTGCAATTTACGATCTTATAAAGAGTTTAAGTTATGCGATAAAAGTCTATTTGAGCAAATTCTGTGCGTTAATGGGAGTAATTAAAATTACATTTTTTTTATTTTTATTGTAGATTGAAATCCTCCAAAGGCCTGGCGAAACCGTTTTTGTGCCTAGTGGATGGTGGCATGTTGTTTTAAATTTGGACATGACCATTGCTGTGACTCAAAATTTCTGTAGTAAAACTAATTTCCCTGTTGTATGGCATAAAACCGTCCGAGGACGACCTAAATTATCCAGAAAATGGTTTAAAGTTTTGAAGGTAAATTTGAATTCTCAAATTTTAAAGGGTAAACTGTTAACACGTTGATTTAACTGACTAATTAATCATCATTGAAATTGATTATTTTGAAATCAAATGACAATTAGTAATCGATTCTTTTATGTCTTAAGTAACCAACAGATTTAAAAAAAAAAAAAAACATTTCTCTTAAAGGAACGACGCCCCGAAGTTGCTGGGTTGACGGATCAAGTGGATTTATCGAAAACTACTGGAGTAACATCAGACAGTTCGAGTGGTTCGAGTTCATCTTCCTCGAGTTCGAGCGAATCCAGTTGCTGTTCGAGTTCCGAGAGTGATGACAGTGGTCAAGAAAGCTTAAGTGACCGCAAAAGAAAAAAGTAATCATCTACTTACAGACCAATTAACACTACACTATCACTAACAATACGCCTTAGGGATAAGATTGATGGTAACGGATTTATTTCTTAATAAATCCTCTCTCTCTTTTTAGTAAGAAAAAAGAGAGGGTGCAATCAAGCTTACTTTCAAGATCTTCTTTACTCTTGTGAGTTGGCAATTAAAGTGTTCGTTAGCTTTTTTTAGGTTATAAATTTTGATTTTTTTTTTTACGCTTTGCTTTAATTCATTTATTTGTAACAAAAATAACTGAATTGAGTTGTATTTTTCAGAAGGAAGACATCACATTCACCACCATCCGATCATTAATCATTAAATTATAAACTTAAAGAAATTGGCCGATGATTCATCGCAAATGTTTATTCGTCGTTGCAAATCGATTTCAAACATTTTGTCATCACCAAGTGGAATAATAATTTAATAAAAAGAAAGATATATAAAACATTGAAAAATTTTATGCCTTAAACATTGTAAAATTTAAAAATAGTTCATATGTGCTATACCTGTTTTTATTTTTGTAGATCACACGTTTTGCGTTAATTAAGTCTCTTCCTTTTCATTTATATTATTGTACAGAATTTTTTTATTCCTTCTTTTCCCCATTATTTTAGAATAGAAAAATCCGAATAAATTTTATTGTTCTTGACATTTATTTTGCAATTATATTGTAGATGTTAACATCAGGCAATGATTATTTAATGAACCTTTATTATCTCAATATAACTTATTTTCATAAATATTATCTATCCTAATCTAAATAAGAAAGTGTTTAAATAAGCCGCCGCAAGATGTCGTTATATGTCAGCCCTTCATGTTCTTAAACGTCTGCTTTTGGTTTGTGGTGTATAAAGCCGACTACACCGCAATTTTTATGTGTTCTCTCGATACTTCTTTTTCACATGGATCATGGCGCAATTAATAGCTGATGCTGCTTCTAATTTAAGGCCACGAATTAGATCGAAAACAACACTAGTATCTCAATCGCCATTCGCTCACATCGATGAGGACATTAAAAAAAATTCCAATTCTTCAGTACGAGAACGAGTATACCTAGTAATATTTGCTTTCTACGCATCTTTACTCACAATAATTCATCAATCCGATCTCTACCTACCCCCTGCAAGAACTATTTCAAACGTTATTGGAAAAAATGCTACAAAATCCATCGCAGGTAATATATCACTTTAATATTTCTAAATCCTTTGATTAATTGAGATTAATTTTGTTTTTATTTAAAGATTTATTCACGGAAGAAAGAACGAGAAGAACGTTAACAACACTGACATCAATTGGGCCGAGAATTGTAGGAAGTTACGAAAATGAAGTATTAGCCGTTGAATTTTTACTACGGGAGATTGATTCGATCAAATTACGATGCCAGACGCATTTTAAATTTGATGTTGATGTCCAAAAACCATCGGGGTCACTTAATCTCAAGTTTCAAGACGGGTTCACGAGCAGTTATTCCAAAGTTAAAAATATTTTGGTCAAATTGGAACCGAAAAACGGTGCTGAACACGCAGTTTTAGTCAATTGCCATTACGACACAGCGCCTGGTAGTCCAGGTGATAATAATTATTATGATAACATTTTGTTTCAATAATTTATGTGTTTTGGATTAATTTTTTAGGGGCAAGTGATGATGCAGTGAACTGTGCCATCATGTTGGAAATACTCAACATTATTGCTCAAAAAAGTGCCCCGATTAAACATTCCATTATCTTCAATTTCAATGGCGCTGAGGAAAATGTTTTACAAGTAATTGATTTATATTTTGGTGGCAATAAACTAGATTTGGAAATGTGTTTATAAATATTGTCAAAAATCAATAATTTTTTGAGGTTGAGAATATCGCATGACAAAAGAATATTGATTTGAAGATTAGTTAAAGGATAAGGAAATAATAAGAAATTGAGGACTGTGAAATTATAATTTGAGTGTTTGAATCTGAGAAAAAATTCATTCAGTATTTTTCCTCGTTTATTTGATAATTTTTTTTTTGATTTATAGGCTGCACATGGTTTCATTACGCAACATCCATGGGCGAAATCCATCCGTGCCTTTATCAATTTGGAAGCATGTGGGTCAGGAGGAAGAGAAATTGTATTTCAGGCTGGTATAGATAAACTTTTATTTATTTAATTAAAAATCGAAGTGTAAAAATTGATCTTAATCCAGGTCCTGAAAATCCTTGGTTAATTCAATTGTATGGTGAACAAGTTCCATATCCATTTGCTTCGGTAATGGGACAAGAAATATTCTCCAGTGGAGTTATCCCAGGAGATACCGATTACAGAATTTACCGTGATTACGGTAACATTCCAGGACTTGATCTAGCGTTTGTTGATAATGGGTATATTTATCATACAAAATATGATAGGAGTGAGTACATACCTCCCGGAAGTATTCAAAGAGCAGGTTATTTGAGATAAGGATGTAATGCTATAGGTTATTTAATTTTTTCGATTTCTTTTCAGGTGAAAATGTTTTATCACTTGTCCATCATTTGGCTTCTTCGCCGTTATTGGCTGATCCTGGTTCAGCACGGAAAGGAAATATAATTTTTTTTGACGTTTTGGGTTTTTACGTGGTCATGTACACTGAATTATGGGGTGTCATCCTCAATTTATCGACAGCTATTTTAGCTGTGGTAGCTTTGCAGATGTCAGTTCGTGCTGCTAAGCATTCGGGTATTTAAAATGTTTGAAAGGGAGACTAACCTTTTTTGATATTGCGCTTTGCGGCCACCAAATGGCAACCTAACCTAAGACTAGGTAACAAGATCCAACCAATAGTACTAACTTGTTAATTAGGCGCCTTGACAGGACGAATTGCAGCATTAAATAACCGATAATTAATTTTTCTTACTTCATCTTGAACTGTAATGACGGTCTCAGCAAACCATTTCCATTCGGTGTAATTATTTATTAGTTGGGTTTTGCTGCGATTCGTCTATTGGTTGGTTCTTATTTAAGCTTATTGACTGGTACTCTCGTTAACGTAGTATATGTTCAGCCTTAGATCGGTTCAAAACATTTTAGAGTTTGACCATAGACCTATATAACATATATATAGGTCTATGATTTGACAAATAAATTTAAAACAGAAAACAACACCAATGCCAACTGGTGGTAACTGTGTAATATCAAAAAGATTGTGATTCTTCCTTAAAGACTTCTTAAAGATTCAGACTTATTGTGTCTTTACTTTTTTGTAGGTTTGAATCCTTCATCCTACCTAGTAAACCTAAGTGTAGCTGTGATTGTAATCCTAATCTCGTGGTGTCTGAGCTTTGGATTTATCGTCATTATTGCTACAACTATTGACATATTCCATGCTAATATGTCGTGGTTTACAAACCATTTTTGGTTTCTGGGTCTTTATTGCACACCTGCATTAATAATGCAGATTGCTATTAATAGATTTGGAGCAGCTGCTCAAAAAAAAGTAAATTATCCTTATAGAGTCTATTACAAATAAACAATTTTTAATTCATTTCAATTTTTATGCAGTATTTACTTCCTACGCTTAAAGACAACGGCTGGTTCCTTGAGAGTTTATATTTCGAAGCAACTCGTGTGATTTTCGTATTAATACTAGTCATACTCACAGTTCTGAATTGTCGATCAAGCTTCATTTTAATGACGTTAATTCTTTTTCCAACATTGATCAGAACTATAACGATTCCTTATAATTCAAGTATGTAGGAATTTATTCATTAAATTTTGCAGTACGTTAATGAAAAAAAAATAATTCTTTTACAGATTCCCCAGGAAAATTTATTGCGATTCACATGCTGTCACAGTTACCTTCTTGTGTTGTGGTGATGTATGCGGCATACTGCGTCTTTTATATTTTCGTACCGATCATGGGTCGGGCAGGTGCTGTGCATAATCCCGATATATTTGTTGGTATTTTAATGGGTGGAAGTACAATATTAGCGACAAGTTTTATGGTAAAGTTTTCTTTAGTTTGCATAATGCATTTAGAAAAGTGTATAAACTGTTTATGAGGTTTATTCCTGTAACGCATAGTTCATACCATAGTAATTGTTATAACGAAATAGTTTTCCTTTGTTATCTGTTGTTGAAAAAAAGATATGGCAAATTATATATTGAGGATTTTGTACAAACCGATATTTGACTTACTCCAACCATCATACGTGAATAGTCAAATATTGCGAAACGTGACACACAGCTAAAGTATTGCATGAAATGCATGCCTTTATTTTGACCACACGGGATTTTTGTTGATTGACAGCAAGTTCTTATTAGTGCTTCTATTTGCAATGCTGAGTTGTCGTTCTTTCAAACAGTTTTGATAGGTGACCCTGTTTACTTCCAAGTATGCTTGCGAGAAGGGGTTGGCCCTACATTTTTGAGGGGCAAAGTTTCAATGGGTTTCTAAATACGGACCTCTATGGAATTTTGCCCCTACCCCAATTGGAAACTAATAAGAATTTGAAGTAGGGAGCTTTTCTTTTTTGCCAGCCAATAGTTTAATTCTTGGACCAATCATAGTACAGCTGATACCCATAATGCATTAATTCTATAGGTTGGAATTAATGAGCTGCCATTATGGGTTACAGAAGTAAGACGCTTTATAACAGTAAAAATCATATGACATATGGCATCAAAATTAGGACTAACTCTAAGTAACATCACATCAGCAATGTTACTTAAATTAAAGTCGTTTGAATTAATTGGGTTTTCAAAATATAAGTTTGGTATTTATAAATTTTGTTCCAGAGGGTAACCCAATATTGAAAAAAGCATTGAAGGTGGTTTTATTAGTGTTCTATAGCGTCTTCAGCTACAGTTAGCTCGATATGCTGCTTACTTTTTTTACAATACGTAGAAATGCTCCACAAATGTCTAAAAATACATTGCAACCAGTTTAAACACTTTATTTTGAATGCGCGTAAATATTAAATCAGAGTTAATCTCGTTTTGTTTTTATTGATAGATGACGTTGGTGCAAGTGATGCAATCCGTTAAAAAAATTCTAAGCTTTCTGATTATTACCGTAAGCGTTATGGTTTTTGCCGTTTGCTTCACGACGTTAGGATTCCCGTACTCTGCAAATCCAACACATCCGACTCCTCAAAGATACATCATAGTGGTACAATTAACTTTTCCTTAGGGCATTTAGCATTTCATTTAATAAACACCGTTTTTGTTACACAGCATGTACATCGAACGTTCCACGATCACAAGCACGAAATTCGAAAAGAGGATTCAGGTTTTTGGGTACTCCCTATGGACTACAATGGCCCCAGAATTATAACTCCATTTGTACCGGAATTAAAGACCGCTCTTTACGTTCCGGATGATTGCCCAAAGGAGTTGTACTGTGGAATGCCGTATTATTTTCCTGTGTTATCAAAATTGGGGTACGTTTTTTTATTTATGCAAATTAAACTCTTCATTAATCTTTTTAAATTATATATTTTAGAGTATCGCATTACGTTCTAGCAGGGAAACCACCGATTCACACACAACCTAAAATGACTTTGTTATCTCAAAAGGCAATTGGCATAGATCGAAGACGACTAACGTTCAATCTGACAGGCCCAACACATATGGGCGTATTTTTATCGCCGTCGGAAGATACGTTACTCATTGATTGGTCATTTGCTGATGGTATACCAGAATCCGGTCCTCTTTGGGGAAAACGGTCAACTTATATGATTTATCATTCACGCGCTGAAGATCCCGCTCATTGGAGTTTCTGGATTGATTTGAAAGTAAAATTGAAATGCATACACTTTAATTTGACTAGTCGCAAGTTTTTTTGCGCACCCCGTAGAATTTTTGTTAGTCAGCTAGAGCTATTATGAATCAATTTCATAAATAGATACCTGTTATAAATTTATTACGATTACAATTTTTATTGTACAATTGCTTTAAAAAAAATTATTATTTCTATTCTAGTTATTACCCAGTCAATCAAAAGGGCATCCGATGTTAGATGTAGCTATGACATCCCATAATCTTCACGGACCGGATTTAGAAAATGCAGAATTAACAGCTTTTGTTAAGAAATTCCCCAATTGGACTTATCCAGTCAGTTGGACAGGAACATATCACTCGTGGATATTTAATGCATGATTAAATTTACACTAGTAAGATATAAGTAAGGAAATAGCGCTGATAAATTATCGTAGCTTTCCTTTGAGGCTGCATTGGACCGGTTAGGAAAGATGGTTTAAACGAGCTTTATTCATTGTGTTTGTCACATCCAAGATAAACACGAATTTTTTTGACAATTTATAACAAAATTTTTTTTTGTAAATACTTAAAAGTGTGAATGACTATTTTCTTTATTAACGTAACAAAAATAATTTACATATTTAATTAATAGAAACTTTTTCACTGGCATTATGTTTATTATACTGTTAATATAAGATTTTACTCATTTATTATCAATAGCTGCAAAAAAATTAGCTTAGAAAAGAAAATGTTAAATTTTTTAGATTATTTTCTTGTTGCAATCATGGTGCAATTATAAAAAATTTGTAGAGTATTTTAAAGTACAAATTGTAGATAAGGTGCCTTTTTGCTTCACAAAATTGTTCGACTTATATAATAAGTTTTAAAATGTTATGGAGTATGAAAACTTGACACTTTCTAGTCAAATTATAACATAACACGAAAAATGTATTTGGAAGATGTAAATAAAAATACATCAGACTGAAATACAAAAAGTTTGAAGGATAATATTAATCTACATATCTTTGATGTTCTACTGAGATGTTTATCCTTCAGTTGCATGAACTACTCCTAAAATAACTTGTCCTAAATTCCTCGTAACTTGGTGCCAAAGGGTCAAGATTGTAACATTTAATTCAATTATGAAGAATAATCAACTTATAACCAAAAAATCAGTTGCTAATTTGAATCCATGATGGGCTTGATGTGGCACAGCTGACACTCATTTATTGCAGCTATGCCAACATCTTGCCTAACTTAAATTCATGGGATTACTTCTTAGGATAAAATATTTTGTTTTTATATAATATCAGGTTTCTATCACTGTTGGTTTTTTTTTCTAAACATCATTTCTATTTTTTAATCAAGTCAGATATGACCCTGCAACGACCTTACGCACCTTGCCTTGATTACCTTGAGTTTTGACATGAGTAAAACGTGAAAAAATATTTTGCTGTGTAAATATTAAATATTCTGTTAATAATTATTTCAATGAGAATTAGTCATGAATGAACTCTAGTTTTCTTACCTTGAAAAATTCAAACTCAATCTAAAGTTTCTTTACAGAGTCTTATAAAGAGAGTAAACGTCTCTCGTTTGCAGTTGCCGCTGCAATGGTGAATCGGTGTATGTTTAGGTGCATTTGTGTACCCCAAATGCGAATGCAAAGGAAGCATCATCAGGGAACGAGCGGAAGAGGACAAGGTCGTCTACCATCTGAGGTTGTTGACTCTTCTTTCGAGGGATGAATGGGTTAAAGAACAACTTGTTTCTAGCTCTTACAACAAGATATTACAAGACCAAATTTTAAAATCCCTCAAGCAAAATATGCAAATGACAACTTCAATGTATATACAACGCATCAGTAGTAAATTACGAAAAAATAATAATTGATTTGACCTATATTATACGCACTTTAAAAAAAATAATATCACTTACTGTTAAATACCCTTTTGCTGATCCTTTAAAATATTTTACAGGAATAGGATTGAATCTCCAAACTAGAAGCAGTGAAAACTCTTTGCCAACTTTACGGCAGCTGTTTGCAAATATTCAGCGCAGTAGGACAACCCATGAGGCCTCGAGATCTTCAAGGACCTTTCCTTCAGCCTTGTTTGGTCTACCCTTGGACTCAGTGAGGAATGGAAATTCAGTATTTTATTAATGAAAATTTATGTTTAATTATAAATAATACAATTTATTGAATGAGTTTTTTATAAAATAATTTTAGGAAGTAATTTTTTGTTCATGAGACCGGTGATGGAAGGTGAAGGTGATACCAAAATCCCAACATCCTTTTAAAACGACATCAGGAAGTGTTTTTTTGTCAGCTGCATGATTCCATTCAGACAAATCGTTATTGCAATTTGATTCTGGTGGCGGCGGTTTGATTTGGATTCCGTTCACGCAGCGTTTACATTTGAATCTAATTAGAGAAAAAATATAAAAATAAAAATAGTAAGGTGATATTTAATAATAAGTACTTTTGATGTGTGTCACTAGTTGTTGTTTGTTCTAATCGAAATAACTCTCTCAATTCAGATAAACTAAAATGTCTCGCGGCTTCTTCGTCGTCAATCACGCAACTACTTAATGCTTTTTTGTGCGCCTGACGTTGAAATATTTTTTCTTCAATGGTTCCAGTCTTTGTTGAGAATAGAGTTACGTACATTAATTATTTGAATAAATTTTAACTAAATTATACATTACAGCTAGAAGTCTGTATATATAACATTGTTTTTTCTGTCCGTCTCGCCAGACTCGTGCCATAGCTTGATCATCATTAGCTGGATTCCAATCAGGATCGAACATTACCAAGCGATTGGCACCGATTAAGTTGAGTCCACAGCCGCCGGCTTTGCTGCTTAGCATAAATACAAATTCAGGGTTTTGAGGGTCGTTGAATTTTTCTACGACTTTAGCTCGTTTTTTGATCGACATCGAACCGTCTAATCTTACGTATGAATATCTAAAAAGAATAATGAAAATGTAGGCGATATATTTAATTTTAAGTAGTGTTTAAATTTACCGCCTTAATTGACACAGTTTTTCAAATTCATCTAGTGTTTGAGTGTAATTTGAAACCAAAACAACTTTATCGGTTGTTGTTGTTTTCGTTATAGCTAAAATTCCATCTAAAACTCGCATTTTTCCGGACAATTCCGGTTGACAGCTTTTTAGATTAAAGTTGTTTGGGTATAGTTCTCGAGTTTGATTGAATCCTTCTTTACCGTCTACGCATTTTTCGTACACGAGACTTGGGTCTAGTGTAAAGAGTTAAAATTAATATAAAATTTCAACCCAAAAACAAAATCAACTAACGATTGCATAGTTTTTTCAAGGTTGTTATAGACGACAACGCTGATCCAAAACCCTTCTTCCCGTTTTCAGTTTTGCGTAGTTTGGCCGATTCATAAGCAATAAGTTTTTTGTACAGTTCTTCCTGAAGAGGGGTCAACTTGCAGCACACAACTTGCTCAACTGCAGTATAAAATTCATTAATTACCGCCGAAGCGATGTTTACATTTTGTTGTCCAAACCTTTTGAAGGTAAATATTTAGATAAAATAGCAGCAGTTCGCCGGATTATGCATCGACTAACGAGCGCTACTAATTCTTGCAGCTTTTCTTTGCCCCGTTGATGTTCAGAATCAGTAGCTGATGCATCGCGACCACGTAAGATTGGATTTTCATACTTTTTCTTAAACTCTTGAGCAGTACCTGAAGTTTAAATTTAAAATTTAAAATTTTATTTGACACAAAATAAGTTCTCTTACCCAAAATTCCTTCATTCACAAAATGAACGAGACTAAAATATTCCAATAAATCATTCTGAATGGGTGTCCCTGATATAAGAATTCTTCTTTTAGCTTTGAGATTCATTAAGGCACTGTAGGTTTGGTTTTCCGAATTTTTCAGTCTGTGTCCCTACGATTATAGACGATTATTATTTTCATTCATGCAATAAATTTTTTTGGCTACCTCATCACAAATTACAAGCCCGATTTCCCCTTTATGTAACACACTAGCATGCACTCTAAATGTTTCATAGGAAATTATTAAAATGGGGCTGGTCAATCGTCTTACAACAGGTAACATAAAATCATCTAGAGATTGAAGAAACAAGTTATAGATTCAGGATAAATCAATAAATGAAAATGACTAACTTAATTGTTTGTCAATTTCACTTTTTGACCCTGAATCAATTACTACTGTTCCCACACGCCCATTTAACCATTTGTTTATTTCATTATACCAATTCTGCAAAGAAAAACGTATAATTAATTCATTGATTGATTGTTTTAAAAATAAATAATTTATTACTTTGACTAAACTACTAGGAGACACGATAATAACTTTATGAATCGTTGGCTTCATATTTGGACTTTGCCGCTGCAAAAAAAGAAAATAATAACAAAATAAAACAAAATCGGTAAATAAATTACCAGTAATGTCCATAATAGAGTTATGCACTGTAGTGTTTTCCCTAACCCCATTTCATCAGCCATTATACATCCATAACTATCTTCAATTTGTTTACCAGTCACACAATCGTACATAAATTTTACACCCTAGTACGAAAAATAAATATTGTAATTGCTATGAGTATATTATACTCCTTCAATACTTCTCTCTGATGAGGTCGAAGCACTTTGGTTAATATTGGATCAACTACGACATGCACCAATTGCTTCTCACTAAATTATTTTTTATAGTTTACATTAGTATTTAGACTTAAAATTATTTTCTTTTCAATTCATACTTATCAACTTTTAACTGATCATGCATAGATTTAGCAGGTGGTGCGTAAAGTACTAGAGCATTTTCTTCAAATGGATCATGTAGAGCATTTCTTATTCCTTGTCTTCTCATACCAAGTACTCGGGAATTATACGAACCTACAAATTAAGTCAATTTTGTATCAATTATTAATTTTTCAACTGGTGCATTATTTCAACTAAGTAACAGCAGGTCTAGACGAGTATTATACACTTTACCTTGATAGTTTGGTATCGGAATTTTAAAAGGTTTCGAGAGAATTTTCCTAATTAGACATTCCTGAAAATTATCAACAGTGTAATGTATTAATCTACACACGCACCCTATAATTTACATTTAATATTTACATAATCTGTGGTATTAGCAGCTTTCAGCGGTGGCCGAATCACATTTTCTTTAATCGGTGAGTTATCATGTTTTGATTTCTTAGATCTGCTGAGCTGTAAGAGTATGAAAATAAATTAGTCAGTTATTTCTATTCATCATTTAATATATTTTTATAGTGCTACTTTAAGCGATGGTTTAGCTTTTCCATCTAAACAGATCGCATCATCGGAACTAAATTTTCGTTTCGTTAGCTGACTTGGCGCACAACTTCGCCTCTAAAATGAATACCGAGATGTTACTACAATTTTTGGCGGAGAAACGTAAGATTTAATCTCACCATTTTTGCCTTAAAACAAGACGATCAAATCTATTGCCTAATTTTAAAACTGGCGGCAACTAACAACGCCATTTTGTGCATAAAGTTCCGGTTTAATGAAAACCAGAAACATCTGTTTTCATGTTACCTGGAGGACGGTGCTGAAAATACCTCTCCAAATGACCAAGGAGACTGACCAGTCTCCTTGAAATGACCAACTGGCTTCGGTTAGTATAAATAATACTTATTACTTTCTATTAAACTATCAAGGAACAAAAAAACCACAAATTATTTAATTTTTAAAATAAAACATTTTAATTTATTAACCAATAAACTTAAATATTTTAAGAAATTTGAACCAGACTATATTTTTAATTTAATTTCTGTTATAATATAGTACAAATGGTACATCTTTGAACGTGACCTCGGGAAACCAGCCTCGGCGTCGACGGTGGTGTATCACTAGGAGTGTCAGACTCATCAAGCACCGCCAGATTATCCTGTCGCGGTTCAGGTGGACGCACTAAAGGGTAAGCAACTAAATCTGCTAATGACATTCGAGAAGTCCATTGATGAGTCGCAACTATATCTGACGGCGGTTCACTTTTTGGAGATTTATCTGACGATGGAGGCACAGGATCTGTGTAATGAGTCATTCGGAGACACAATTCGTGAAATTTTGTTTCCCAATCTGAATGAATTCCCGAGCCACCATGACCTCCAGATCCTAAAAGAAAGAAATTATAGTTACTTTAAACCAGTAACCGAATTTGCTTTTAATTACCATCAAAACCAATATAGAGCAACGGTCCTAATACAAGAGCCATTGGTCCTGGAGGTGGCCAGGGAGTTTCTTGTAAAATTACAGGGACAATTGGTTTTCCCAATAGATCAGCTAGTATGACTTCTTGACTACAGGTTGAGGAAACCACATATTTTGGTGTTACACAAGGCACAATTACCTAAAAGTATGAATTATTAGTTGATAGAGGGATCAGTTTAAATTGTTATAATGGCGCAAAATAAATTCTCTGTCCACTTACCTTGGCATTACTTATTCCTTCATACAGCTTCATCTGAAGATGATCACCACCTCCAATATGACCAACATCCATCCAACAACGAAAACCTGCTTGCTCAAGTCGAGTTCGGAGGAGGAGGACTTCATCTTGGACATCCCAATGGTAACTTAAAAATACTGGTGGTTTTTCTTCACTATTGTCTTGACTTTTATTAATGAGATCTATGATATCATGGCGATGGATTCGAGCTAAACATGACAGTATCATATCAACTGAGGTGTGTGTATTGCCACTTGTAAGTAACCAGTCAGTTAAAAGTGCTAGGCCTGGGTTCAAATCTTCACTAAACTGTTCTGTCAAACCTGGTTTATAACCTATCAAATATAAGAAGTAAAACTTTCATTTTCTTGAAGTGACAAAGCATTGGAACAAATTTGATTTACTTAGGGTAGATTGCACCAAGCTCAGTTAAAGCTCAGTTAAGGCTAAACTGGGTTTAAAATATATGTAATGTATGCACTATAAACTAGGTTTAGCCTTAACTGACGTTGGTGCAATCCGCCCTAAATGTATAGGTATTCAAAGATGTTTGGTACTTTGTACTGAATATCTGTCTTAAAATTAGCTAAAAGAAAAAGAGGTAGATCGAAAGTGGAATACAGTGATGCCAAAATTGTATATTGCCTTGTATAATAATAATAAATTTTATTTAGTTGACACTGATCTACCAACTATCAAGAAGAAAGAATACAAAAGAAACAGCAGAAAATGAAAGAAGAAAGAGATATGAAAGAAGAAGTGCAAGTCTGTGAGTAACTAATTTCCATTTGTTATATTTTTATAAATGTTGGGGGACTGTCAACAGGCTTTTGCCTAATGCTGTGCAGAAGAAGCACATAACCTATCACTGACATATGACCTAACCATGTTGTAGCATGTTCAATGCTAGAATTTCATTTGACAAACACATTCTAACAATTCTCAAGGTGTTGATTAACAGACAATTTCTTACCAAGCTTATTTGCAAGAGCAGTCCAATCATTGCCCTCAGAGCCAGCATTCAAGAGTTTAGCTGATCCTTTAAGCCATCTTGGTACATGCGCAACCACGTTTTCCATTATGACGGTTTCGTTGTAAAGTGTTTTAGTTACAGCATTTTCAGGAAGAACCGCACTATGACGAGCTAAATAAAGAAAAATGAAAATAGATTGACCAATAACAAGTTAGGCATTTAACTTAACGTGGCTGCAATGAACAAAAACTTAATTTTGTTCCTTAGGATTACAAAAGTGTTATAACTTACTCTGTTGTTTTAGCACAATTGGAAAGCACTGTCGGATAAAATGGGTTTTAATCCGTCTATGACCACACGATACCACCTGATTACGAATTTGATTTCAAATTACATATAAGCATAATTGCGTTTAGGAATGCAATTTTGCCACCTTATTTGCTAAACATTCATCAAGCAATAAGAAATGTATACAGCTGTCCTGTTTACATGAATTTACACCATGTAAATTACAAGGGCATCCACATGGGCATGGAATTAAAGTCCTATATCGTAACCTGCGTATCCAGCTACTGCGAATATCCGCAAGAGCCGCTTCCACAAAATGGCGGACCTAATATTTTAAACCAATTTTGTAATTGAATTTAGCAAATTCTCTTAAAAAAGAGTTATACCTTTGCATTTGCAAGTGGATCTGGATAACTTTGTGATTCCTCTGTAATATTATCAGAGGATTCTTTTTTGGTTATGATAACCTTAAACCACAAAAAGTTGATGAAACGGATAGATCTAAAAGGAAAATTTATTTACCTTAATTTGAGCCAGTTTTATTGGAGCCATTTGCAAAAGGAAATCATGATCAGTGTCTAAACATAACCTCACAAGCCTAGATGACAGTTTAGGTTGTTGAGCGCCAGAAATCTCTTGAGACCATCTTAAGGCTTTAGTTATCAGCCTGTGGTATAGACTAACTGGCAAAAAACCGTAGAAGTCTATATAGAAATGAACAGTCCTATTGATTGGTGGCAACCAAGCATCTGATTCCGGATTTCTTTTAACTTGACTTGGCATAAACCAACTTATGCTCTCCTGACTTTGTGGCAATATTAAATCAGGAGTATTCTGAAATTCAACAAAAGAGTTAGTCAAATTGAACCTCCCCTGGTTTAGCCTAGTTAGGGACAATTAAAACACAAACTTGAAACTTTCGCCCTTACCAGTGACTGCTTCTCACACAATAAGTCGTATTTGTCCATTAGTGTTGTAAGAGTTTGCTTTTGATCACTGTATTCAACCCATATATGTTTCAGCAGACTGTCTTCTAAAACTCCATCCTTTTTTAATCGAGTAATGGAGTTCCAAAAGTTTGGCCACTTGAAAGAATAAGAATTTCTAGTTAAAATTTTAAATCATAAAAAGAGACAAGATATAAACCCAGTGGGAGCTACGTGGATATAGGAAGTTGGATTGCAGACTTGCTCCAGAAAGTACACTCGAAAGCCAAGTGGCTTTAGTGTTGTATTAGGTGTATTCAGGGATTACTTACTTTATCTTCATTTGTGGATGCAGCAAAGACTTTTCCAAATGCTTCAATTAACCATTCAGGGTCTAATATCACTGTATGTGCAAGATTTTCATCTAGACTTGAACTATAGTGAATTAAAACACCAAGGTCATGGTAAAAATCTAGCATAGAGGAAAAACAGTCTGTAACATCGATCCCTTCACTTCTTGCTACTTCTTCCAACTAGAAAAAGAAATTTTAGAATGATAATTTTCTATTAAAACAATTTTGTACTTGTTGCCTGCTGATGTGTGTAATACCCTTTTCCACCAGTTGAGATACAGACTCTTCAAACTTTAGGAATTTAAGAGGTATTTCTTCTCCAATGTATGGTTCTTGACTAACAGTCTCTTCAATACATTCTCTTAATCTGGAAACCTGAAAGCATTTCATTCTCAATTTCAGAATTATGGGTTTGTATTGTTAACAAACCTCTTGATCTTCCTCAGTAGAACTATCCACAGCAAAATATCTTTTTACAACATTTTTATAGTAATCCTTGGTTCTGATTACTTCTTCAATCTTTTGAAATTTCTCTTCAATCTTTAAAAGTTTAGATCAGGTGTCTAGAAAAACAATACAGCAGGCAGTGATATATTTACCATTCTTCCTCTGATTTCAGGATCAGGGTGTAAACCTTTCTTGTGTGTTCCCACAATGATAACAGCAGGAGAATTGCAATCTTCAGATTGATTCTTGGCTGTTAATATTGGTGAAGTGTGAGCATAAATGCAATTTAGCCAAAAACACAATTCATCCAAATTGGTCATTTCACTCTCTTCCAGTTCAACCTGAAACAAATTACAGGTTAATAATAAACTTCTCTGTAAACCAAAATTGTATTTAATTACAGCAGTTCCTTTGCTTGTCACAATTGGAATAAGAGATGGTGCGTCTAAATCTTCACACAGATTAAATACTAATACATAAATAGCTCTCCTGGATAGGAAAACCTATACCAAAGTGATGTTACTTACATTCTGTAATCCCTTTCAATTGCTTACCTGATGTACTGTATGATATACTGCTTTTCCTGATAGATCCCAAATATTGAGAAGTATGTTTGACCCTAAGAATTGATTGTCTGAATTGTCGGTCCATTTTTCTTTACTTTGAAGGAATGAATCGACCATTTGTACAACTTTGTCTGGTAGTTCATACAATAAATCTTCTCTTAGTTGTTCAACTGTCGGTGCTAAATCGGATTCATCTTTATCCAGACTCTTTTTGGCATGTCTTCTCCTGTAATGAGCTGTACAAACATGTTTTCTATCAGCTCTCTGCATCCACTTTGTAGCAGTTGAAGCATTAAAATCCTCGTGCTGATCATTGTCTAAATGGTTCTGGGCTAGAATTAGTTCCTTTGCTATGTTAGCAGCAAGAGCTTCAAAATATCCATCACATAAAGAAGTTGCGCCATCTTCTGTGTCTTTGGTTTCTTCAGCCAGAAGCCAACTACCTCTGTCTTGCTGGTTGATTTCACACCATCCTGTTGTCACTACTGCATCTGATTTTCTCGGTTCTCTTTCATGGTATCTGTAAATACTGTAGTTTATTTTATAAGAAACACCAAGGAAAATTTGTCACTGTCGAAAGTTATTAGTGTTAAAGAAAGGACTAAACTCTTACAAGAAAACTACTATTATAAATTATGCGTATACGTCGTATTGAATTATGGCCATATCATAAATGGCCACAGTTTGACATTAATGAGCAATAATAGTTATGTTATGTGTAAATTGTGACATAACTCAGGGTCACAAAGACAGGCATAATTGCTTTTACATTAACATTATGGGCCATATCCTGTTTTGTTGCAATTAAATTCTGACATTAATGTTGACATATTCTAATATTGAATACATGCTATCATGACAATCCATATCTTACTTTGGCTATTAAGTTTTACAAATTCAGTATTCAAAATTATTCATGAAACCAAGAAAGAATTCTAGCTTTGGTTATACCACAAGCAACTTCACACTATGTGCTTAACCTACTATTGCCCTTTGATCCCCTTGATATTAAGTATGCATACCTTTGTCCAGTGAGCAGGTTTTTAAGACTTGTCTTTCCTGCCCCATCTTGTCCTACTAAAACAAGTCGTGTTCGGAAGACTGGTAACGTTCCAGAGTTTTTCGCTAAACGGAAAGCGTACATAGCTTGTGGTCCCCTTGCAACGATTTCAACTGGGAGTGAATCTGGAAAAATCGATTTCATATTTTAATACATGGCGTGACAAACCAAATACAAGTTATGTGTGTCATGTCATTGACCCATTGACTTATTAAGAAAAATCGATGTCTAGAATAGCAGACAGATAGCTTTTAATAGCAAAAACCTTGAGAAAATAAAATCAACTAACCGTTGGAAGTGAATTGAACTGATTCTGTATTTCCATAAATGTCCAAAATGAGCCATAATGGTTCGTGTAGTGGTAAAGTGGTTAGATGTGCACCGCGGTGTTCGTTATTGATGAATAATTGGAGTGATCCATCTTCGGTTAAGTAAAATGTGACTCTAGAAATAGGGTAATTAAGATTGATTGTGCTAGTCACAGAGCTTTCAACTTATTGAAAAACCAAAAAAAAATTGCATACTTTTGATGATATTTCTAAAATTTGCAGTTATTTGTGCAATGATATAGAAGGTGAAGCATAGCCCAGCAGGTTTGGCAAAGTACATACACCTTATGTAGGAGCACAGATATTAACCATAAGTAATATATATAACAAACTTCACTCTAGAATGTATTATTGCCATAAGCCAGATTGTTATTGCAAAGTTAACTGATGAAATTCACACAATAACAACTAACATAGACATAGCTCTTTCATACATAGCGTTTCAAATTTTAACAGTTAAAGTTTGGCAAAAAGGTGCCACACCCTAATATTGTATGTAGAACTGCACCTGACAGAAATACGAAAGCTTGACTACAAATTGTGTTAAAACACAGTTTTTCAGTTATGTTCATTACGTTCACCCTTGTCCTTTATTTTGTCTTCAATTTCAGCCATTAGGAGGCTATCAAGTTGGTTGCTTTTTGTACTCAGTGCAGAGACAAAAATGTATTGTACATGGATGGCATTGTACATAGGTAAAACTCATATACTTTTCATTCATTCTAAGAGACATCATACTAGTTTTTGCTGTAGACTTTACATTTAATAAATTTTAGAAAACACTTGAACAATTCACGAAATAGTCTATGATTTTATAATGAAATTGTCAGTGATATTAAGGTTAAGTCTCTTGCGTGCACCTTTTCAATTGTGCTCGTTACCTTTAGAAAGAGACCAAATTTACTTGTATTGGAAATAATGCTGCATTGTTGCCTAAACAATTAACCTTTTTTTTCTTTTCTCAAATCTTTGAAAAGGTAGTAATGTACAAACTGGGTCATTGCCTAATGCCATGCCAACTGATCATTACCCACAAATAAAATTTTCAGAAATTGCATTTATTGATTCAAATCCCGCCCTTGGAACTAGAAGATACAATTTTCTGAATCATCAGCCAAGCTTCAAAATCGCTACCAATTCTAGGAATGTACTTACCTACTACCATTAGTAACCAACTTTTCGGGTATAGCATCGGCCCAAAATCCTTCAATGGTGACCAAATCGGGACATGCATATCTGGGAAGAGTTTCAATACTTTCAGGGTTTTGATTGGTCACACCTAACCTCAAAGCACCACTCCATTCATGAATTTGAGTGACCACAATTGTCACGTGTAAATTGACTGCCAGTGGCATTTCACTAAAGTAAGCAAATTAATCCCATGTGAAGAATACAATAACCCAACATTAAAGTTCACCTACCTGAAAGTAATACCGTGACAAAAACCGTCAAATCTTGTTGCTCTGGAACCTCCTTCTTCAAGGATAATATTAGTGCCGTGGATGCTATGAAAAAGCATCCTCCAACACACTCAGTAGTTTGTTGCGACACCATTTATAACGGTAAAGAATTGATATGTAAAGACAACTAATTGTTGTATCACAGCCATTGTATTAACCTATTGTGGTAAAAATACATTATTAGTACCTTTAATTGTTCTTCATAATATAAATAATAAAAAAGAAGGCTAAACGCCACTATTGACAGCTAAGGTCAATACGCAGCGAGAACAAGTCAAGATCAAACTACAAAGTCAAAGTCAAACCAAATCAAAACCCACCGTGACAAAGCAACAAATATCAGTTATTCCTATCGTTTCCATTAAGTCTCATTAATGGGCTTTACCCTTACTTGCTGAAGTTTTAAATTTTTAGACACCATTCTAAAGAAAAACAAAATCTTACACATGTTAAGTCTATTGAAGTTTTCAACAGGACCCAAAATGTTGATAACAACGTCAATAGTTTTTGCCTTTAAAGTTCAGGGTCAGCTACCAAACTAGTCCATAAAATGGAATTACTAGTGATCAGAAAATAAGTACACACTTGTGCACTTCAATCCCACCCACTTATCTATTATCCATATAAAAAACTAGATTGCGGACCCACAAGAGCTCAAAATATGCCTGACTGCATTTCCATGAAACTGTTTAATGAATTCATTGATGCGTTTAAAAACTTTTTAATTAAACTAACGCCTGTAGCTAGGAGTCATTGTTTTCTTAGTTGTGTGCCCTCAATCAAATCAATAATAAAAGTAATGTAGCCATGACAACATCTAAACAACTACTAAAGTTTATCAGAAAAACGAGCAATAAGACACAACTTGAAGTTTAAACATTTTTCACTTTGCGTCTCTCCATTGAGCGATTATTAATCCCATTGAGTAAAAGGTTTCCATTAACTGACATTTTAAACTCGCACATTAATATTGATTGTTAGTTGTTACCATGACCTTATTCTGCCTTAACAAATGTTCTCCATTTAATACACAGACGATACAACTTGGAATACCATTAACGACCTACAAAAATAGTTGTACTAGGCACTCCTACCTGAAATGTTTGCTGTCATGTAATAACGTGTGAAGTTTTCACAGGGCAAAGTCATTTCAACGTACCTCCACCAGCAACGGTTGCTTTAACGTACCTTTCATCGATTTCACTCAACGGCGCATGAGCTGCTTGAGCTCCGCCTGATATTGACTAATTGACATTTATTTATTTATTACAAATATTTTTCCATCAAATTAAATGAATCTAATTTTGGCAATTTCATCGTCTTGATTGTTTCTCTTCGTTGTGATTAAAGTGTAAGTCGTAAATTTTAATTGAAAATAATTATTTATTAAAAATAATCGAAAAAAAATTGATCTTTATTGCTTTTTAATCAATTAACCAACCATAGAAAATTTTTGGGAGTTGTTGGAGTGTTTGGTCTTAAAGCAATTGCATTTAAGATGTTTGCAAGAAGAAATTCAACCCAGGAAATTTGGTGTTGCCCATTGAACTTCATTTTGTACGAATGTAATTCACATTGCTTAATATCGATTCTGGAAAAAAAAATTTTTTTTAAGTTTTTTTTATGCACTTGTGAAAGTTCAGATTGTTTATTTCGAAAAGTCATGTTGAGTAATCTCATAGTCGCTTAGTGACAATATCGGTTTCAGTAAACAAAGTTTTATATTTTTAGTTTTTGCTGCAATAATTTAAGTGCTTCCTTCACAATCCAAAATTGGAAGGATACAGATTTTGTAAATTTTTTAAGAGTTTTATTGCTAACCGACATTAAGTCAACATTTTCTTTGAAATCGATTTTGACCATTGATTAAAAACTGTAATTTGGTAGCAGTAGTATTCTGCGTTTTTTTTTGCCACCTGTAGGTGGGGTTGTATAACTTACAAATCTGTTTGGTTTGACTATTGCATTTCCAATTTTGTCTTAACTGAGATCAAAAATTGTATATGCACTTTGAAGGTATCCTTTTCTATATTACATTATTTACCCATAATTTTGCATCCATTTGATCACAGCTTTTCTTGCATTTTGGACATTCACAACTCCCTTATGACAGATATCCACTGACATAAAAGATTTCCTGAGACTTAATACTTCTTGAGATGTCAAGAATTCCAGTAAAATTACCTGAAGCACAATATATTGTAAAAGTATAATTTATATATGCCCAGTTTTATAAGTACATATACTTACTTTGTTTATTGCCTTTAACCTGTTTAATGTAGCAGCTATTAAAAATACTCTTTTAGAAACTTCTCCTTTTCCATCCATGTCCAAAGCTTTAAACTAAAAATACTCAGTTTTTCACTAATTTAGCTTGGATTTAAAAAATAAACAATTACAGCTTCTCTTGATTCAGTTCCGGGCCATAACTTTTTAAATGTTTCTCTGTAGAATCTCCTACGGGGAATGCAAAGTAAATCTTGACTCTCTGTTTCCGGTAACAAATTCCAAAGTGAATCCTACAAAATTAAATGATTAAATGTTCAATGCAGTGTTCAAATTTAAAACTGTACACAGCTTATGCAACTAAAATTGTCACTTGCAACTTGAAAAGATGTTATTTTATTCACACATTCTGTATGATGGACATTTCTGCAGACTCTGCAACACATAACTTCTGAAGTATTGAAATTGAAATGGCCACAGATGTTGCAAGTCATTGTAATAGTTGGCTGCACAAAAAAATAATTTTTTGATTTACACTAATGGAAATATTGGATAATATTACTTGAATTTTAGAATTGTAATCAAGATATGTTTTAACTTTGCTTAAAGCCAGTTTTGGGGATCTAAAAAATTAATGATAAAATAGCAATATTAAAAAATTAGATAGGCCCACTTGATGTTTTTCACTGGGCTTTCTTTCCTTTTGGATATGGCAAAGTTTCTGTGGATTTTTGTTCTTTGGGAATGAATAAAGTTGGATAAAATTTTTTTTGCTCTAAGCATGGTTAGGTCTAAAAGGGGGAAACAATGGAATATTTAGAATGTTCTATAAATACGTTTGTATTATATGTTCTAAAATATTTACAGTAGATGGTGTTCTTTTGGAAAATTGGATATTCCAATTTCTCAATCAAAAGTGATTAAAATTTACTTAAAGATCAAGATGTAAAAAGGTTACAAAACAGATTAGCTGTACCTGTTAACCTCAGTTAACGGTTCAAACTAACTGCATTGTGGGTCATGTGGTAGCTATAACAACTGTAAACAACGTATTTAGTACAATATTTTTTTTTTAATATTTGTTTCCATTCTAAACCGATTTATGGCTTCCCGCACAATGCTTCCCTGCAATACAGAGTATCAGTCTGTGTGTAGAAAATGTAATTTTCTCTATTCCCCTAACGGCAGGTTTTTGATCTAGTCAACGTGCTGCGTTGTGATCTTCATCTTCATTATAAACAAAATACAAATTTATGTGTACGTGCTAAGGACGTTCTTTTAAATGCACAGTCTCTACTACACTGCGATGCAAGTGAATCAGAGTTTTACAAACGATGTCAAGCTCCAATCATAACGAAACGTTCAAACTCCTGAATGGTACAGAGAGTGATTCTCCATCTGACATTCCTGAGTGTACAACACCGCGACGAAAAATTAAAATAAAAAGGTAAAATGAAGCCATTTAAAGCAGCATAGACTAATTATTAATTTTATATTCCTAGAAAATTCCGTCCACAAAATAACTTGTCGAAAAACAAATTGAACCCATCGAAATCAGTTTGGACTACTGTCAAATGGTTGGCAATATTGTGTCTTGTCATATTTACAATTCTCATAAGTTGGTTTCTATACTGCCTGTACGATAAAATCCTCATTCTCACACGACGCCTTGAAGATAGTAAGTTATTCCTTCATTTTATTTATAAATATACGCATCTGATTCATGAGGAAAATATGGTTGATAATTCCAAATCAGATGTTTATCTGAGAATTTCAAGTTTGAGATTGAGAGTTATAAATGTTTTGAGTTGAAACGCAAGGTATTGTTAGTGAAATGGTTTTTGCAAGAGGAAGTGAAAAAATAACGGTTACTTAACAATATTTTAGAGTTCCTTTCAAATATAGTTTTTCAGAAAAAAAATGTTTTTGAATTTTGACGTTTTATTGTTAGGTTGAATTCTTAGTTGCGCTTTGATCTGATGGTTATTTTTATTTTGGTTATTAGTGTGAATAATTGTCCCTGGATGGCGCTACTAGACCTGTAAACCATGGAGGTAAGATAAGATGTTATCTTACCTCCATGCTGTAAACAGTTCAAAACTGCATACATAAAGAATTCTCGTGTTACATGCTCTTAGTTTTTTTTTAAAAAAAATAGGAAACAAGTCTCAAAGTACAGTAGCTACCAAGACCAAATACACTGCAGAACTAATACCCACCCTGAACCACCCACCAAATAAACATGTAAATCAGAGTGTCCATTTGGTTTCGCAAGAGGAACCAACTGGTGGTAGAAAGTTAGAGGTATTTTACATGTTCCTGAAGTATCCATTGACCAGAAATTAATGATACCTTATGAGTGTGTTGAGGTTGGAAATTATTAACGTGACATAAAAATCTTAAGAAAATTTTTTCCGCAATATGTTGAATTATACATTAAATTGCTGAACTGTTATCTTCTTTCTCAAAAAGAAATGACAAAAGTTGAACTTCAGATATTATTAAACTGATAAACAGTGTGAAAACAAGGGCAATAAAATGACTTTTGGCAATGAGTGGCAATGACAAAATTCAATACTAGAAATTCAAATTTCGCGCCACAAACCAAATGGTTAGGCTGTTACCTAAAAAATGTGTACACACGTGTTATAAGCCATTGAAAATTTTTTTATTCTAACAAAATAATAACATGTTATTACAAAAGTTTTCAATCTCTCATTTAGTCATTTCACAGTCATTTTGCCAACACGCTTGCTTATCCCATGATGCAATTTACGCATGCGCTTTAACTCCCACTACATAAATCGATGTCTCATTCCGCATTTGCGTTGCCGACTTGAAACACCACTTCTACCCCTCATTTACACAACTAACTCATAGTATTTTTCACATGTGAAACCAGCGTTTCACTTACATAAAAAAAAAAAACCTACAGTCTTAAAAAGAAAATTTAAAACTGTCGTTACAAAAATCCAATCCAAAATACCGGGCCTGGAATCATCTGCCGTGAGTGGAGGTAAACCCGATGTGCTTTTCCTCTCGCGAAATGGCAAAAAGATGAAGAAACGAAAGGAATTGAATGCGTTGGTTGCTAATGGCAAATCCCGCAGTCAAAAGAAAACCGCAACGTCAACTGCGAGTTGCCCGTCGAGCCAGGAATTACTCGACGGTTCAGAAACGACCGATACCGAGGAGCTGAGTATTTTTCGAGCGAGGAAATCGCTCAAGTGAGTAGATATTTTTTTGCTCCCCTATGAGTTGCGGACCCATTGAGCTCGTTGAGTGTTTATAAAACATTAATAAAAATTGTTTTAAACCATATACAAAAAAACATTTTATTTGTTTTACAGCTACGTTTATGTTAAAGAAATCGGCGAATGACGTAAAGCATACATTGAATACTATTTAGCGGTGTTTGTTCAAGGTCGTATAGATCGGGTTTAATATTAGAAATGTGTAGTATAATCTTAAATTTAAGTGAAGAATTAAGATTATAATGAATTAAAAATTGGGTATTAAGATCTGAAAATATCACGTGTTCTGTTACACTACATTAAACTGTTATCTAATCTTATTTGTCTGATATAGTGACTCGGGGCATTGAGTTTAAATAATATCCCCGCTAAAGTTTTTTATAACGAAAATATTATAAAGGAATGGTTTAGAATTATCTTAAGAGAGAGTGTGTTTGCGCAGTTGGTTTTGTTACGATGAAATTCCGTAAATATTTTGCTTGTCGATCAAAGTTTATTAGCACTTAGTGTTTAAAGTGAGACGGAACTAAGTAGAAAGGGAAAATCTTTAAGAACAGTTGAAATATGAAAGAGCCTCTATCACTCTATATGACCCTAGACCAGCTATCCTAATAAAAAAAAATGTGATTCTCAGTTGACTACTGTCTATACCTTGAAAATTTGTGGTTATAAGCTTATAATATTGATTATTGAATAAGAAAACGTAGGGAATTATAATAGCAGGGGCTATGTGACGATCTCCCCTGATACGGGACATGCAGTTGTATTAATTTTATATAAAGGACAGATCGTTTCAAGAGATAGAAATAAAGAAAATACTACTAGAGATTGGTTCGGGACTTAATTATACAAATATATCATCCGGCAACTAGGATTTTTTTGAACGGTACCATTTAACGATGCTTTTGTGAATCGCGGTCCCTGACCTTCCATTTGGTTTCACCAAGAAGGCGAAGAGCGAACCGCCAAGAACTCGGTAGAGACACTTAGCTGAAACAATATTATATTAATAAAACCAACTATTTTGAAGTTTAGTTATTGTAAATGTAAATCGGATTCATTGAAACTGCAAGTTTAGCTGAATTTAAGTACAGTTCATTTGTAGTTTGAATGACCATGAGTTCATTTCTTTACAGACTTTTAACAAAAAAAAATTAAATTTTGCAATACACTACATTTCCAAACCACCTCTAAACCTTGAATAATACTACACCCACACGGCTGTTGTATGTTCATGGGAATAATTAAAAGGAAGTAGCTTTGAAAGCCAATTTGTGTGTTCAGTACAATGCCAATTTATTTATAGCATCCAATAAAACTAAGCAATTTTACCTACCATAAACTTTACCTTAATGAAACTATATATCATTTCATTGGAAATGCCGTAATAGTGTGGAAAAGGTATATCACTTAGTTAAAACTCTTATCTAATCACCTTACATTCTTTAACTTTCACATCTGATAAGTCTGGGTTTTTTAATATTGAGTTAAAACTTCGGTTTTTAAATATGAAACTAAAGGTTTTATTGAACTTTCGATTTTCTATTAGGTTTACTGCCACACTCTTGCATTTTATTAAAGGTGGTATTGACGGTGTTTTGAGGCCCGACGCCAGCTGTTACATCCACATAATTTTTTTTGCCCTCTTCCTTCATTCATGTGTAACCAAAAAAAACAGGGAGGATGTTGATGGAAGACGTTTGTTAGAAAAAGAGGGGTTGGTGGTTGTGGGGGGAGTAGCTTTGATAAAGTTGTATTGGTTTTCTCAAAGACAAGATAATAAGTATCGATTAAGGCAATCTTTTAAGTGTTACATGGTAATTTTAATCGTCTGTTGAGAACAGGAAAGGTTGAGTTGCTGTCATGGGTAAAAAACTTTAAAAGATTATTTTATAATTTTATAAAACTAACATGAAATATGTATAACTTCTTTACAAGAAGCCTTGTTACACTGAGCTGTTACTTTTAGTTGAGCCCGCTCACCATATACAGCTGGTGCAGTCCTAAACTTTACAGGGAAAGGTATATGGTCTTACCAAACCCCGATGGTGTAATTATGAACCATATTGTACGAGGTTTAACATACACCATCCGGAGATGTTAAGTTTGAAACCACGTATGAATGGTGTACTCACAAACCTTATGGGTGTGGTAATGAACAATTATACCAAACGAGTACGTGGTGTACTGTCACACCATTTTGTATGATGTATTATCACACCGTCTGCAAGGGGTAAATAAAAAAGTTGTATGCACCATGGGGTGATGTAGCTTCGATAGTTCTAATAATGGCCGCAGTATTCTAACAATGGTGGCGCGTCGGTACTGCCTGATGGAACCGGAATTGAATTTTTTCCGGTAATACCGACGCACCACCATTGTTAGAACTGCGGCCATTATTAGAACTGCCGAAGCGACATTGCCCCATTAGAACACACCAACGACCTTTTATTCCATCGTTTACTATTTGTCAACCTTTTCCTACCTACTTTTCTCAGAGTGTTGTATCCTCGGATGGCAAGGAAATGCAGATGTGTCGAAAAATCTGACATTTCCAAAATTGAGTTTTATGTCTTGAGATGATAACGATTGAAGTTAGCGTTGTGCCAGCCAATCACAGTGTCGTGTCAAATTAAAGCTCTCTCACCGCTTAAAAATGTTGTCACCACAGGCTTTTTCTTTGCTTTTTATTGCAAACTCATGCCACTGGATTGTTGTCGATTTTGATTTAATGACAAATTGCAATGAAATTACACTTTCCAAGCCAATAAAGTTTCGGTTTAATTAGCCTCAAAGCCAGTAGAATACCGAAGAAACAACAGACTTTTAAATTGTATCAGGTAAATTTAATAGAGTAACAGGCTTGGTTAGGTTTTAATGCAGGATGAAGTAGGCTTAAAAAGTTCATTTAAATCCTAAAAACGGTTTTTGCAGTTTTCCACTTTCAGCTTGAAAGAGCTATTGCCCTGTCAAATGACGGCAATTTTTTTTCTGTACCGGTTTTACCGAGTTATTTTAACAGAAAATATGACAGCTATATTTATACTCTGTATGTTTACACCTTTGTGTTAACGATTTGTAATTGTAAATGAAAAGCCTTAAAACTTAAACAGCTTAGAATTTTAGAGTACTTACACATTGTGAACTACCTGTGGTTTTAAAACATAATTTATTCATTGACCCAAGAGAAGACCATTTATTAACCTTAGGTAAGTCAGTCAAAATGAGAACTCTTAAAGGTGTTGTTCTTTCATGGTTTGTTAACGTAGTGCAAATCAACCTGTCTTAGCTGTTACAAATAGTTCAATATAACAACGTTAACATTTTGTGAGTTTTACCATCTGGTAGTTTGATAAGCGTTTCACTATGTTGCAAATTGCTTCAACTAATTACCATAAATCATGATTTTTATTCATATTAGGATAAATACACCAAACGAATTCCAGTAGCATTTACTTCCATTAGATAGTAATCTAATCAAACAGTTTTATAATATTTGTCAGCTGTGTGGTGAAACCTCTCTCTTCTACGTACAAAATAACCATTGACGTGGCAGGTTAGTTGACTCATGAGTGCGATCACATTGCGTTGTCACGTTACATATTTCATCATAAGATTAAATTGAAAATGATTTACTGGTTCTAAACTAATTTCATGTCACCTTTAAATGTACAAAGTATTAAGAAAGCGATTTTAATATCGAAAACATATTGCATTTTGTTGTACATAAAGGCATTACCACTCACTCCCCCCAAATCATCTTTTGGGAATTTGCTATTTTATGGGTTTTCACCGGAAAAAAGTTTAAAATTGCTTTATAGAGGACCCAATTCGATTTCCATTTTAAAAGTTAAAATGTAATTTAAATCAAAATATGGAAATTTCAGTCAAGCTTGTTGACAAGAAGTTTAATAGATAATAGAAATCGATATCGTTTTGAAATATATGGAAAGTAATTAATCAATTTGTGCAGTGTTTGTTTAGAACTATTCACAAAGGTGTTGGATTTTAATTAATTGAGGATTTTGAAGGTGCGTCGATTGGTTTTTTTATTCTGAGAGTGGAAGTTTATTGTTGGTGATGTGTAATACAACAACAAAATAATGTTTTTTGTGGCATTGTAGTGAGAATTGTGAAAAATATCAGGAATTTTCATTTTTCAACAGTGGAAACCGGAAAAAATTATAACAAGCTATTCGACAAGTTGATCTTGAAAGAACGGTTTGTGAACTCCTGATTAATATTGCGAAAGAAGGGCAAGGTTCACAAATGAACGACTATCGATATTCGCTTATGGCGATGAATGTCCTGATTTGTGGGTCATTTGGGGGAACTGAATACCAATTGAGAAACCTACTGCGATTCATGTCTTCGTTGCCGTCAATTTGATAAGCGAATAATCGTTCAATTTTCCCTGAAGTTAAATTACAAACATGATTATACAATCACGTGATGTGAAATAACCAATGGGATCGGAAATGCGCCGGTTTCGTAATTGCTTCAATAGGTCGCCCGCAGTTTAACCATTTTAGCATGAAACTGTCGAGTTTCGCTCTTTTCATGTCAAATGTTGATGTGCAAATTTATTTAAATTTAACTTGTCAAAAAAGAGAAAACTTTCTCTTTAATTGACATGTATTTAAACTCCTTTGATAAAGTAATCCAGTGTTGTACATGCTAAAAATAACAAATCAAAAAAGACGGTCAGGTTTACCCCTGGGTATGTGATCGATGTTTCTAAAAAAGTGGACGAAAACAAGTTACCGCTGCTGGCAATTGCTCAAATTGTGTAACATTCGGAAAACAAAGCCAGTAATCTTGAACCAGTTGCTGGAAGGTTCTTCATTTGAGAATCCTCTAAATGTTATCACTTGAAGGCATGTTAATGTTTATTTACCCAGAAAGGGATGGAGAAATATCGATAAACATGAAACTCCTTGGGAATTTGAACTATTCAAAATTTTAAATGAGATCAAAAGAAATATTAATTAGTTGTGCAATGAGGAAGCATCTTTAATATTACAGCAGATCAATAGTCATCAAAACCAAATTTTAAAGATGAGTTAAAAAATTGAGTAAAATGCCAATGAACTCAATGGAGTTTGCACAAACTGCTTGTACAGCTTATCTGTCTGTCCTTTACTACAATGATCATCCAGGTAAATAATCTAATTTTTTTCGATTACAATTTTCGAAAGTTTGATATAGAATCAAACAATATCCAACTGATTGTGAAACATTTGATAAAATATTATATCTATGAAATTAGATAAGCGAATATTTACTTGGATATTGAATTATCCAGGCGATTGTTGCACTTTAAATGCAAAACACTTTGTTTTGCCCTGTAAAATGTGTTATGCGAATGCGACCTCTGGTGCTTATCCCACATTCATCTCTTGATGTTTTGGTCAACCTGGACAAACTCCCTATTGTCTTTACATGAACTAATTTTAGAGCTTGTAATTTTAAGAACTGACACCAGATGGGCAGAACAACTATTAAATCAAAAATTTGTTAGCTGATAACAAGTTTGGTTGCGCAATGGGGCGATGTCGCTTCAAACAGTTCTAATAATGGCCGCAGTTCTAATAATGGTGGCGCGTCAGTACTATCGAATGGAATTCATTTCCGGTTCCATCTGGCTGTACCGACGCGGCCATTATTAGAACTGTTGAAGCGACATCGCCCCATTCTTGTGTTACACTTAGAATTTTGTCTTTTCGGCTTACATTTGGCATTAAGCAATGTTCATTATTACAAACGACGTTGCCCTTAAACGCCAACAATCGTTACTGCAATACTAAGTTTTAAGCATAACAAATGAATTACGCAAATTCACTAGTATAATCCAAGTGTACATAGCGTCAAGAATGCCCACGTCTGACCACATGACGTTTCTACAGAGCGGGGAACTTTCAAACAAATTCATAGATTTCTATTAGATTTTGATGACTAAATCTGGAAAAACCAACCAAGGGAAAGATCGCGTAATTGATTCTCTATTATGCAACACTAATCCGTAGAAAAACCTACTTATTAAATCAATAGAGCTCACTAACTTACTCCATTTAATGGTGTTTGAATTTATTCCGTTTTAACATATGCTCGAATTTCTTTTTTTTACCTGCATCTTTGCAGTGGACGAAAGGCATCGCGGCTGTATGTCGCGTGCATGCCCTTGTGCATGTTGACCCTGGTGACAGCCTCCGTCGTTGGTTCGGCAATGCTCATTTGGATGCACTTGGGATTGAGGCAGGAAGTTGACATGTTGAGGAACTATTTCAGGAAAGGTAACACAAATGTTTAACGTAACCCGCATGTGGCACTAGTTTACATTTATTTTGCATGGAGTTTAGTTTAGTTTTATCTTTTTAAATTTATAATTAGTACAAGTTGTTTTTACTGGATGTGCTGTTAAGTGGAAGTAGGGTGAGTTTGATAAGGGTTGAGGGGAAAATCGATATTTTTATTGGGTTTGTACAGGATGTTTGTGACGTAAATTGTTTGTTGTGAGAATGAATTGCCCTTTTGTATTATGGTATATGATGTGTGGTAGAGATTTATTGAGGTAGAAATAATTTTTTGGGTTTTTGCAGGTTGTAGATTATAAAATATTTCGTTCAGAACTGTTATAATTAATACTGCTTCCGTTAGTTTAAATTCATATAGCAAAGAGTAGGCGCGTCTCGTCTTCTAAACGAAAGAAGCTGCTTTTAGGGTATGCAAATTCAACTGGAAGATGTCAAATAGAATGGAAAAAATAAAAATAAAATGCACAGAGAAGCACATTTTTATACAAAATGCTGTGGAGAATTTTTTAAACCGGTACAAAGCATATAAGTGTGAATTAGTTCAAATTGAAATTTTATCCCGAATTTTTAGAGAAAACTATTAGACTCAAAAATTATAATCATTTAATAACTGAAATAAGAGGTAAAGTTTCTTCAGTTGCACCTCACGGGAAAACTTTGCAGAAATGTGTATTTTACAGACCATCGAGGGAGGTAATTTTGTGATTAAATGCGAAATTTGAATGTGCAACCAAAATGAATGTCACATCAAAATCAGGTTTAATAAATGCGACACTTGAAGCGCAATGATTGTTTGCATTGCTCTCACTCCATTAAAAAACACATTATTTACGACATAACCAAAATGTATGAAGTTAAGTACTACATGTCAGAAATGAGTTATTTGCACTGTTATGGTAACTCTTGAAAGGGGAATTTCAATGTATTGAAAATTACAACCAGTTCCAAGTTAAAGTTGTACTTTTACCTACAATTAGTTAGAAAATAAAAAATTTCAAATTTCAAGTGGTTTATAATACAGGATTTTCATAACATATCTTCCTAACACTTACGAAATGGACAAAAATCAGCGCCTCTAGTTTCCAACTTTGTAACTTAGGGACTACTTATAAATTCCTTCCTGCAGTGTACAAACACATTACGGGCTTAAATATAAGCCCCCCGTTTTTTAACGGGAATATACAGCCGTTTATTGCGAATAGCATCCAGCTGGAAAACGCGCCAGGCAGAAAAGAAATTTGGCATCCTTTTCCCGATCGAAGTTAAGCTGCTTAAAGCAGTTTTCTGAGAAAACGTCAGTGTGAGGAATCTTGCACCCAGAGGGGGAGAAATGTTTATATGTTTCTTAATAACTACAATTCTACACTTCAGTACTCATACATTTTTATAATAAATTTTTATGACCTAAGTTACATTAAAGTGTAGTCAAGCAAGCGTTTTTATTTTATCTGATTGTAAGGTGTCTTAACTGCTGAAATGATATTGCATGGTTTATTTTCTGTTATTTTTTTAATTTGACTTTTAATTTTAAATTGTTTTATTTTTATTTTCTAGTGGAATCTGGAACAAGAAAAACACCAGAAGAATTTCATATTATTCACAGCCGATTGAATTTGCTAGAAGGAAACAGTTCGCTGAACAAGGAAAGCGTAGCTAAAATGAGTGACACCGTCACTGCACTGAGTAAAGATGTTAGTCATTTAAAAACAAACAGACGCAGGTGCTTTCAACTTTTAGAAGTAGTAGTTAGTCATGCCTACGGATAAATACATATTGCACGTCATTCGTGATGCCATTTGGTAATTCAGCCAAATATGTTTATGTAATACATGTCCATCAATGTCTTTGTATAGGCAATAATTTGATATAGATATATGAACTTATAAGTTTGAATCAAATTATTGATGAATAAACTACTTATCTCAATGTCCTACCTTATGACAAACTCACTTAAGGGCAAATAACTTATGTGTCAAACATATTGTGATAATTGCTTATTTTTATCACGTAATTTTTTTGTTAAGAAAATGTCTATATAAGTTCACATTAGAACCTATTATTACTTAAAGGGACACTCAACCGCTAAGACAAGTTGGGTTTAAGTAAAAGATTGAAATGGTCTAAATATATGCGCAATACTTAAATTTCTTACTTTTGAACCGTAATTCAGTTTAAAATGAAAACATTCCATCACTTGATGTAAACCAACCAATGGGATCAATTGTTGTGGACCAGCCAGTTCACAAAAATTGATCCCATTCGTTGGTTTAGATCACGTGATAGAATTTTTTCATTTTAAACTAAATTACGGTTCAGAATCAAAAAATTTAAGTATTGCTTCCGAAATTAGACGATTGCAATCTTTTATTTAAACCCAACTTGTCTCAGGGGTTGAATGTCCCTTTAAATTTGACAATTTTTTCGATTGCAAACAAGTAAATATAAAACTCCAACTCTCAAAGGAACTTAGCTATTAAGAAAGAACAGTAGAAAGCACTAAACTTGAAAGCACCTGCTATGAATAATTAGACTATGCACCATTGTAATACTCCATTCCCATCTTGCAGATTGAAAATTTAAGAAAAACAGCTGAGAATCTTAGTAAGAGTATTGCAGCGGCTCCAGAGATCGAGACTTTACCTCAAACAGTGTCGTTATTACAGCAGGTAAACGGAAACACTTTTTTTCTTAAAGTTGAAAAATTAATATTTCATTTATGTTAAAGAGTCTGGCTTCACTTGGCAGCAAACTTAGAGATATAGATACAGCTGTAAAAGAAATGAAAGAACAATCCATTAATGTCAATAAGAACATGAAAACGGATATTGAAGGCTTGCAGGTAATTTCAAATTAAATAAACGAAAGAAGGGTCATTAAAAATGCAATCAAAAAGACTTGATTGTTATTAATGGAGGTAATAATTTCCTTATTGAACAAAAAGTTTTCAATAAGTAATACTAGTAATCATAGCACAACTGCAAATGTCGTTGAAAAGAAATGACAAACGCTTTGCATTTTTTTTTACTTTCTTCAGCGAACAAATGATGAAATTTGTTTTGCTTTTTAAAGAAAAAGGTTGAGAGCCTCAGTAATGCGAGTCAAGTGAGCACCCCCCAACCATCTGCGCAATCAATATTGAATACAGATGTAAGTGAAACCTCTGTTTTTATATCTTGTGATTTTTTACTAAAAGTTTTTATTTCTTTTTTTTTTTAAAGGAATTTGATCATCTTGGAGGTTTAGTTGATGATTTAAATAGAACTTATAATGTAAAATTTTTAGCGGTAATGAAAGAAATACAGCAGCAACATGTAAGTTTTATTTTATAAAAAAATTATATCAAGTCACTCATTAAACATTTTTATTTTTAAGATGGTAGTAGCTGCTATTCAGAACAAGTCTCATAATTTAAACGAGAGGTTAGATGTATTGGAAAGGAAGGTGATAGACGACATTCCATCTCATATTAATGAAATTGTACCAATAAAAGTGAATGAAACAGTAAGTTTCGAATAGATAATAGAATATTGCCTTTTATGCATTTTCCTAATTTTAGATTGAAGTTCTTTTATCAACCAAGTTGAATGAAACATATTTAAAAAATGTAACAGTAAAAGATGCTTTAGAGTACTTAGCTAAATCGTATGAAGAATTGCTCATCAAACATTCACAGGTAGTTACCGGTAGATTGGTTTATTTTTAAATAAATATGTCTCAAAATTTAAATAGCGAGCGACTTCCGCTTTAGCTGTTATTGAAAATTTAACAAAAACTTAATTTTCATTCATTGGACTCTTCATTGTTTTACATAATAAGACTTAATAGAAAATATATTTTTTACTAGCAGTACAAAGGGATCGATGTAAATGGCAACCAAACACTGGATGAAGCCAAACACGAACAAACTCAGCTTCAAGAAATTAAAGTAAAATTCGTTTCGTACTGGGGAGATAGCGCAGCTTAACGGAACTTTATAAAACTTACATACGGTTTGTGCAGAACTGTTGTTAGACTGAAGATTTGTTTTCAACACAGTCAGTCGTTGGGAGTTTGAAACAGTTCTATAAGTTGCGTTATCTCCCTATTTTAAAACCGACTTAAACCGCTCGCTTACATCACAGGCTTCTATGCCATAGAGAATAACAGGGGATGAGCACTTAAGGTTGCAAAAGTCACATTTTGTAATTTGCTTTGTGCTAACTCTATATTAGAGAGTTTAATTCGCGTAAACTTATAGAGCTTTAGAGAGTTACAGCAAAGTCCTATTCGCTTATGACTAAAACCTATGCACTTATCCCAAATTATTTTCCATGTAATGGAGGACTATCCGACTATTACATAAAGCGCTTGCTATCTTATTTTAAGCAATGACTCTAATAAAGATATTGTAATAAAGATGGTTTAAAATAATTCTTGCAGAACATTTCTATTCAGTTGGAAAAGCTTTGGCACTACGTGACGCAGCTGAACACCAACCAAACATCAACATCAACTCAACTGGAAATTATTAATAACGAGTTAGAAAACATTCGAATAGCCTTAAATTTAAGTAATGCAAGCATAAGCTCTAATGGTAATTATTTACTTAAAAAAATAAAATGACTTTAATAATATTCTATTTATTTAGTTCATGCATCGACCAGTTCGTCACCAATAAGTGGTTCAACAACTGCTAGTTCTCAGAAACCAAAGACTACAACTGATAAACTGACGAGTACTGCCACTCTTTGACTTTTAGACAGTTTAATACCTTAGGTTTTAATAAATGTTATAAGTGTGCCATGTTTTTCTTGTTATTTCTTACGAAAGTTTTGCTCATGGAAGTATTATATAGAAATGTTAATGTACAGAATATTATTGAAAATCAATTAAGTTATTCGTTTGTTGAATTGTGAAATGAAAGAAAACGTCTTAAAAACGAGAGAAGTTTTAGTTTATAATAGTCCAGCTAATTTGATGTAAATTTTTAAACACTTTTATTGGTTTTACCAATGTTTGCATATTTTGTGTTGTACTAGTTAATTCAAATCTAAAAATCAAATGAGACAGAAAATGTCAAATTGTAGTCTTTGTTGTAAGTTTTAGCACATTTTCCTTGAAAATGAATGGATAAAAGTTTTATAACTCATAAAATTATCCCCACCATTTAGTTGCACAGTTAATGTTATTATTTTTTGCAAATTGTGTAAATAATAATAAAAAAAAAATTTCTTAACAGTATAGTGCAAACTGCAAAGTTTTTAGATTTAAAATTAGGTATAACTTAATATTAAATTTTCAGAAAAAACTGGCATCCAATTTTCATCTTTATTACTCTGTATTATCCTTTCGAATCGCAGATTCTGCTTTTCAACATTCTTACCTTTAACTCGATTCTGGTAATGATGCAGTTGGATTTTATCTTTCAATTATATTAAACGTTATTATTTGGCTTTTACAGATAAAAAAGGACCAAATTACACTTATGATTATGACCTTTACAAAATTAAAAAATTCTAGAAGAGATCCGCATTTGTGAATACGTGACGTATTTGGAATAGAGATTTATGTTATCAAGGTAATACTAAAATTATTTTGCAAACTATTAATTACCAGAAGTAAATAAACTCTCTAGGGAGTTTATTTTCTTCTGTAATTGCTAACTAGTATGGTCCGTTGGATGAATGGGGTAACAAGCGTGACGTCACAGGTTTTATATACCACTAGGCTACACTTTAGTTTTTCAATGACTAGTTAATGTAGTGTGTAAAAACTCCTTTAATAAATCATCGGCTAAAGGAAAAAGCACATCATTGGTTTTATTATTATGTTAAATATTGAGATTTAAGCTTAGATAGCACGACATGTAAACTCGCTAATTCTTTAAAAGAAATGTACAGGAACATGTTCTATACTTTCCAAAAAAAACTTCAGCCAAATACAGCTGAGAATCACGCGTGTCAGCTCTACTGAAGCAATAATTTTTGCATTCCTCTGTAAATTGAAACAGTTCTGTATAAATTAAGGAAAACGGGGTTGTGTACAATTTTACCTTTGGTTTCGAAAGTTGTTGAATAAGACGCTCGAAAATCAGGGAGGTAATTTATTTTACTTGAAGTAACATTTAGGAAAACACAAAATAACCAGAAGAAAAGAGCTTTTCTCATACTGATGGAATAATTTGTGTTGGTTATTACGTTGAGCTGAATGCAATATGATTTGAAAATTGTATTGCCAAAATGTCTTGCGCTGTTACATTCAAAACTAACCTTTGAAATTTAGATTTTCCTGTCTCGTTTGTATATTATTTAACACTGAAACTAATGACATTTAAAACATACTAGCTGATTGGGGCCGCATCCGGTCCTAGTAGTAAAGTAGCTTTAAAAAAACCTAAGCCAAAAACCGTTTTTGCACTTTTGTTGCAACCCCTGATGTAACTTAGTGCAAACCCAAACTGCAACGGCTTTAGATTAAAATTAGGTGAGTTTCGAGTTGTTAAGTTTCCAGAAAAAGGTGATGTTCACATTTCATCTGAGTCATCTTACACATACTAAAATTATTTTGCAAACTACTAATTACTAACCAGGTGACCTGGTTAAGGGGTCATTATGTTCCGTTGGATGAATTGGGTAACAAGCGTGACGTCACAGGTTTTAAATTCAGTTACACTTTAGTCTTTGAATGACTTGTCTTGGTGTAATAACTCCTTTAATAAATTATCGGCTAAAGGGAACAGAACATTGGTTTTATTATTGTGTTAATATTGATATTTAGGTGTCGTAATAGGTAAACACTCTAATGCTTTAAAAGATATAAACAGAAACATGTTTTATATTTTTTTTCGAAAAAAGCTTCAGCCAAATGCAGCTTATCAAGATTTTCAGCTACAACACAATAATTTCTGCATTCCTCTGAAAAATTGAAACAAGTAAAACGTGATTGTACAATTTACCTTTGGTTTTGGAAGTCATTGTATGAGACACTGTGTAACTTGAAGTAACATTTAAGAAAACACACAAAAACCAGACAAAACGAGCCTTTCTCATTGGAATAATTTGTGGTGGCTTTTTTGTTGAGTTGGATATATATCAATGCAATATTGAAGATTTGAAAATTGTATTGCCAAAATGTCTTGCGCTTTAACATTCAAAACTAATCTGAAATTTAGTTTTCCTGTCTCGTTTATATATTTTAGCAGTGAAACTAAAGACATTTCAAACAAACTAGCTGATTGGGCCCGCAAGCAGGTCCCCCTAATAATAAAAGTTGTGCTTTTATCTAGTTTCATAATTCATAGTGTTGAAATCTGCAAGGAAGTTGTAATTCAAAAGCTGCAGTTTTTCTTCAGTTTTATTATAGTTTTCTTTTGCATACAGTTGGCCCAAAATATTCTTGTTTTCTTCAATAAAAATCTTTGCAATTTTATTTTATTTTTAACAGTTTAGAAAAAAATTCCATAATTTTAAGATAATACTGAAATTATTTAGCAAACTAGTAATCACTAACCAGGAGGCCTAGGGGGGGTCAATATGTATGTTCCGTTGCACGAATGGGGTAACAAGTGTGACGTAACACATTGTATATTCAATTAGGTTGCACTTTAGAATTTGAATGACTATCTTGGTGTAGCAACTCTTTAATAAAATTAACGGCTAACGGGAAAAGAACATTGTTTTTAATTATTGCTAAATATTACATTTTAAGCACCATGATGTGTAAATTCGTTAATTTTTTACACGAAATGTACAGAAACATGATTTATACTTTCCAAAAAAAACTTCAGCCAAATACAGCTGAGGATCACGGTTGTCAGCTCTACCGAAGCAATAATTTTTGCATTCCTCTGAAAATTGAAAGATTTCTGTATAAACAAAGAAAAAGGGATTATGCGATTTACCTTTGGTTTCGCGAGTTGCTAAATGAAATTCTCGAAAATCAGGCAAGTAATGTATTTGAGTAATTGTACTTGAGTTAACATTTAGTAAAACACACAAAAACCAGAAGAAAACAGCTATTCTCATTCTTGTGGTGGTTATTTCATTGAGTTGTATATATAAATGCAATGATATTGGAGATTTGAAAATTAGATTATTAACCTTTGAAATTTGGTTTTCCTGTCTTTTTTTATAAATTATTTAGCATGGAAACTAATGACATTTTAAAGCGAGCTGGCTGATAAGGCCCGCATGCGGTTATGAGCATTTATATTGTTTGATAGTTTGTACAAGGAAGTTGTAACTCAAATACTGCATTTTTTTTGTCTAGAGTTGGCCCAAACATTGCAGTTTTCTTCAAAATTTTTTCAAAATTTTATTTCTAGTTATAAGTTTCAAGTCATCCTGCCCGTTTATGATTCCAAACATGATTAATAAAAATATTTTCTTTAATTTGTTTTTTAGAATGCAAATTCCGATGTAACTGTTTATGGAAAAGTTTTAATAGTTACGTACTTCTGTTCACAAACACTTGAAGAAATGCACTTATTATTGGCCCTTCTGTTTTATATTTTTCTTCTAGCAGAACAAAGGAATCGATTTAAATCCATTTCTGGTTGCGATTGCAAAAAACACTTTTTAAATTTAAATCAACAAAATTTTGGTTGAATTAAATTTAAAATGTTTTGTTACAACACAACGGTTTTTAGAGTGCATAGAGTACAATAATGGACGCGTACTTAGAGGTTGCAGGCGTCACGGTTTATATCCTTTAGCTCAGCACTTGTAAGTTTATGTATAATGCGCAAGGAGGTAACAAATTTTCATTCGAAAAATTGTTCTGTTTGTCTCTTGAATGTAATATAATGAGCTTTCTCCCTGGCACACTTCTGCTGCTGACAGGGAGTTTCCCTGACCCAAAACCGCTGCTAGAAGCAGTTTAGGGCGCTCCTGAGATCAGACAGACAGGAGGAAGAAAAATTATATTTGAACAAGTATTTTAATGTTCAGTTTTTTATATTACATTATGAACTGATTTTATCTCGAGGAAGGAACAAGCAGTGACAGGTGCCGTGAATGCCATTAAAAACTTCTGCTAAAAAGCGTTCGTCTTCCTTTGCCCGCATGTCAAAGCAGTGCTGTTGACACTCCGCTATAATAAAGTTAAACGTTAATAGTTATATATATATCAGTTTGTAAATTTAAAGAATATCAAATGTCAGAGTTTTACCTTTGGAATTTATGTATAACATTGTAGAATAATAAGAGTTGCCTTGACTCGGGATTATAATGGCTAGGATAATAAAATCCACAAACAAGCCCTCATTGTACACATTAAAAGTTGGCTGAATCAAATACCGTCGCCGTTAGAATACTAAATTGTTATTTGATTGTCGATCTATTACTTTATCGGAATGGCATTTAAATAAATGTCACACTCTCAAAAGATATAAACAGAAACATGTTTTATATTTTTTTCCAAAAAAAGCTTCAGCCAAATACAGCTTATCAAAATTTTCAGCTACAAAACAATGATTTCTGCATTCCTCCGAAAAATTGAAACAGTTCTGTATAAATAAAGTAAAACGTGATTGTACAATTTACCTTTGGTTTCGAAAGTCGATGTATGAGACACTGTGTAACTTGAAGTAACATTTAAGAAAACACACAAAAACCAGACAAAAAGAGCCTTTTTCATTGGAATAATTTGTGGTGGCTTTTTTTTTTGAGTTGGATATATATCAATGCAATATTGAAGATTTGAAAATTGTATTGCCAAAATGTCTTGCGCTTTAACATTCAAAACTAATCTGAAATTTAGTTTTCCTGTCTCGTTTATATATTTTAGCAGTGAAACTAAAGACATTTCAAACAAACTAGCTGATTGGGCCCGCAAGCAGGTCCCCCTAATAATAAAAGTTGTGCTTTTATCTAGTTTCATAATTCATAGTGTTGAAATCTGCAAGGAAGTTGTAATTCAAAAGCTGCAGTTTTTCTTCAGTTTTATTATAGTTTTCTTTTGCATACAGTTGGCCCAAAATATTCTTGTTTTCTTCAATAAAAATCTTTGCAATTTTATTTGTAACAGTTTAGAAAAAAACTCCATAATTTTAAGATAATACTGAAATTATTTAGCAAACTAGTAATCACTAACCGGGTGGCCTGGGGGGTCATTATGTCTGTTCCGTTGCACGAATGGGGTAACAAGTGTGACGTCACACTTTGTATATTCAATTAGGCTGCACTTTAGAATTTGAATGACTTATTGGTGTAGCAACTCTTAATAAAATTAACGGCTAACGGGAAAAGAACATTGTTTTTAATTATTGCTAAATATTACATTTTAAGTACCATGATGTGTAAATTCTCTAATTTTTTACACGAAATGTACAGGAACATGTTCTATACTTTCCAAAAAAAGCTTCAGCCAAATACAGCTGAGGATCACGGTTGTCAGCTATACCGAAGCAATAATTTTTGCATTCCTCTGAAAATTGAAAGATTTCTGTATAAACAAATAAAAAGGGATTATGCGATTTACCTTTGGTTTCGCGAGTTACTAAATGATATCCTCGAAAATCAGACGAGTAATGTATTGTACTTGAGTTAACATTTAGGAAAACACACAAAAACCAGAAGAAAACAGCTATTCTCATTCTTGTGGTGGTTATTTCATTGAGTTGTATATAAATGTAATTGGAGATTTGAAAATTGTATTATTAAAATGTCTTGCCCTTTTACATTCAAAATTAACCTTTGAAATTTGGTTTTCCTGTCTTTTTTAAAAATTATTTAGCATGGAAGCTAATGACATTTTAAACCGAGCTGGCTGATTAGGCCCGCATGCGGTTGTGCGCATTTATATTGTTTGATAGTTCATGTACAAGGAAGTTGTAACTCAAATACTGCATTTATTCTTTGCCTAGAGTTGGACCAAACATTGCAGTTTTCATAAAAAATGATTCCAAACATGTTTAATAAAAAATATTTTCTTTAATTTGTTTTTTAGAATGCAAATTCCGATGTAACTGTTTATTGAAAAGTTTTAATAGTTACGTACTCTGTTCACAAACACTTGAAGAAATGCACTTATTATTGGCCCTTAGTTTTAATATTAAAATTGAAAGAAAATATTTTTCTTCTAGCAGAACAAAGATTTAAATGGCAAATTCAACTTAAAGACTGATTCATAGACCCTACATATCGGTAGTGAAGAAATTAAAATGAAATGCATTTTCACAGCCAACTTGAAGGAGTCGTTATATACAACACTCTAAAAAATTCATTTCTGGTGGCGATTGCAAAAAAACACTTTTTAAATTCAAATCAACCAAATTTTAGTTGAATTCATTTTAAAATGTGTTGTATAACACAATAGTCTTTAGAATGTATGGAGTACATACAATAATGGATGCGTAAAAGAGGTTGCATAAGTCACGATTTTATATCCTTTAACTTAGCACTTGTAAGTTTATATGCATTGAATGCGCAAGGTGTTGTTTGTCTCTTGAATGTGATATAATGAGCTTTCTTTCTAATAACATAGAAGAAGCACCAAGATCGCATAAATTACACTGAGAATTATTAAGTGTTATCGTAAAAACCTCTACTAATTACACTTAATTTATTGTTTTTACGGCATTAGAGAAATGGAGGCAGTGCAAATCGACTAATAGAGGTATGGTTGACTTCGATTGCAGGGAGACATCTCTGGCACACTTCTGCTGCTGACAGGGAGTATTTCCCAGACCCAAAACCGCTGCTAAAAGCAGTTTAGGGCGCTCATGAGATCAGACAGACAGAAGGAAGAAAAATTATATATGAACAACAAGTATTTTAATGTTCAGTTTTTTATGTTACATTATGAACTGATTTTATCTCGAGGAAGGAACAAGCACTGACAGGTGCCGTGAACGCCATTAAAAACTTCTGCTAAATAAAAGTTGCGTTCGTCTTCCTTTGCCCGACTGTCAAAGCAGTACTGTTGACACTCCGCTATAATAAAGTTAAACGTTAATAGTTATATATATATCAGTTTGTAATATAAAATGAGTTTTACCTTTGGAATCTTTGTTTGTAGAATAATAAGAGGCGCCCACTTCACTTTGTTGTGTCGGGATTGTAATGGCTAGGAGTAATAAAATCCACAAACAAGCCCTCATTGTGCACATTAAAAGTTGGCTGATCAAATACCGTCGCCTTTAGAATACTAAATATTTTGCTTGTCAATCTATTACTTTATCGGCATGACATTTTAAATAAATGTCAACATGTTAAAACTTTTTTTAATGTCCTTTCAGGAAGCCAAGAACTGAGTAACGTCAAACCCTAGAAACAAACTATACTGATAAGAAGAATACATAGCTACTTTTTGCAGTCATTTTCAATACTCTTTGCATCTTCCTGAACTTGCAGAAGTGTAATACCTTCACTACAATATGCCCTGATAGTCACCCTAAGGACGATCGTCCTACAGTATTTTTTTAGTCTCTTAATTAACAGAAATGTGACTAAGGACATGCAATGATGATTACAATATTATGGTGATCATGGAAAAAAGTACAATGAGACAGTTTTCCATTTAATGAATGTCATTCTCTCTCTTGATACAACATTTTTGTTTAAACTACAAGATTTTTATACTATTCGTATAAGATTTGTAAGCCAATAGACAAAGGTAGTCATTGTTTTTTTTTCCGTAGATTGCCTCAGCCCAAAACCGCTCATTATTCACTGCCCTAAAGCAGAGGGTTTTGCACTCGCCTGAAAATGTATAATAAAATTGAATTACCTGATACCATTTGAAAATTGAGTTCATAAAATTGGGAATTGAAGTGACTCACTTTTGTTGGGAGCTTTATCTGCAATACTGTAGGTGTGAAACCATCATTCAAAGTGATGTTTGCACAAAAAATGATGATGAATAATAACAGAAAACAAAAACAGGTATTCATTTTAAACAGACAAACTGTCATTTTCAACGAATGTGCAAACTCTCACATAAACTTAGAGAAACTAGCGTAAGGAAAGTTAAAGAGTGATAATACAGTTTAAAAAAATATAGAAAATATAGCAATTCACACAAAAGCTTTTGACAATTACCTCAATTTTCTTTTTTTCCCTACAATATTCAGCACAGGTGTTGCTACGTTTATTAAAGAATCTTTACGATTTTTTTTATTGAATGAATTACCTTCATAAACGAGATTTAATTTTATTTAAAAATTTAAATATAACGAAACTTTACTATTAAATTTTCAGTACTCATTAAAAAAATTTCATCCACGTAATTGCTAATAGTCAATTATAAAGAAATCCTCTTAAATTTTTCTTTTAAAGCTATAAACAAGAAATCTTATAGTATTTTTCGAATTTTTATTAAGAAATATAATGATATTACTTGCTTCGTCCTCTTTGTCATTTAGCCTTGCATGTCCCAGCTGACTCGTCGTCACACATCTCATTTTGTGGACAACAGTGAAACGGCTCACCAGAGGAGCAACAGCTTCCAGATGGATAAGGACAACAATAAAAATCTCCACTTTCCAATGGGCAACAAGTTTGAAAATCCCCACAGTAGGAACCGTCAGGACATGGTGATATTTGAGCTATTACATACAAAACCGGAAAAGTATAGAATTATTATATTGCCGTGGAGAGTAGATTACCTTCAGCGAAATATGCACAGCAAAGAGCCAAAAGCAAAACGTTGAATGCCTTAATCATGATGGAGGAAGACACCTAAAATCTAAAGTGAGATTTTTCGTTGTGTTGTCAGTTTTTATACAAAATTTGTAATCAGTACATCTAAAGGTTATACTAAAATGTCTTGCACTTTTACATCAAAATTAACCTTTGAAATTTGCTTTTCCTGCCTCTTTTATAAATTATTTAGCACGAAAACATTTTAAACCAAGCTGGCTAATTAGGCCCGCATGTGGTTTGCGCATTTATTTTGTTTGATAAGTAGTTCATGTACAAAAAATACTGCATTTTTCTGCCTAGAGTTGGCCCAAAACATTGCAGTTTTCTTCAAAAATCTTTACAAAATTTTATTTGTGGTTATAAGTTTCAAGTCATCCTGCCCTTTTATGATTCCAAACATGTTTAATAAAAAAAAACATTTTCTTTAACTTGCTCTTTAGAGTGCAACTTCCAATGTAACTGTTTATTCAAAAGTTTACTTCTCTTAACAAACACTTGAAGAAGAAGTGCACTTCTTATTGGCCCCTCTGTTTTAAATACATTTTTTTTCTAGCAGTACAAAGATTTAAATGGCAAATTCAACTTAAAGAATTATTCATAGACCCTATATATCGGTAGTGGTGTAAGGTCTTTGAAAAAATTAAAATGAAATGCATTTTTACAGCCAACTTGAAGGAGTCGCTTATACAACACTCTAAAAATTCATTTTTGGTTGCGATTGCAAAAAACACTTTTTAAATTCAAATCAACAAAATTTTGGTTGAATTAAATTTAAAATGTGTTGTTATAAGACGACGGTTTTTAGAGTGTATAGAGTACAATAATGGACGCGAACTAGAGAAGTCACGGTTTATATCCCTTAGCTTTGCACTTGTAAGTTTATGTATTGAATGCGCAAGGAGGTAACAAATTTTCATTCGAAAAATTGTTCTTTTTGTCTCTTGAATGTAATATAATGAGCTTTCTACCCTGGCACACTTCTGCTGCTGACAGGGAGTACACTCATAAAAATAAAGTCGCCAATTTACTCCATTTGCTGAGTTTTGGACTTGTCTCATGGCCAACTCCGATTTGGGTGAAAATCTATCTCTAAGGACAGGTGGGTTACACAACTCCTCAAGGGGGTAATTGACAATTACACCCTATTGGAGTTGTAATACTCCCTAACGTTTACTGCATCACAAGGACGTCACAAGGGTGTAAAATTACATTCATAGCATGGAAAAGTGTCAAGGTATTCCACTCTTGATGACGTTTTAAAATAGGAGGTGTTTAAATAGAACAATACCTGAAGGAGTAGAAATACTACACAAATAAAAAAATAAATAATTCAGAAAATAGAATCTAACATCAGAGAACCCAAGACCAGTTGATGAGGAAGCAGATATGCTAACCACTCAGCCACAAGTTTCATACAACATTGAACATTAAATGCAAATAATTAACTATTGCAAACATTAAATAAACAATGCAGGATATGCAAGTACTAATTTCAGAAATAAATAATAAAATTGTATTGAAAACCTGAGTATAAACACACACTCAGCCTTTTTTATTCACCATAAATCAAAGGTTAAGTTTATTTAACAAGAAAGGCAATTAGGTTTTATATGAAACTTGTGGCTGAGTGGTTAACATGTTTGGTTCCTATTCAACTGGTCTTGGGTTCAAGTCTCATCTCTCATAATAGTTTCTAATTTCTGAATTATTTATTTTTTTATTTGTGTAGTATTTCCACTCCTTCAGGTATTGTTCTATTTAAACACCCCCTAATTTAAAACGTCCCCAAGGGTAGGATACCTTGACACTTTTCCATGCTATGAGTGTAATTTTACACCCTTGTGACGTCCTTGTGATGCAGTAAACGTTAGGGAGTATTAAAACTCCAATAGGGTGTAATTGTCAATTACCCCCTTGAGGAGTTGTGTAACCCACCTGTCCTTGGAGATAGGCTTTCACCCAAATCGGAGTTGGCCATGAGACAAGTCCAAAACTCCACAAATGGAGTAAATTGGCGACTTTATTTTTATGAGTGTATTTCCCTGACCCAAAACCATTGCTAAAAGCAGTTTAGGGCGCTCCTGAGATCAGACAGACAGAAGGAAGAAAAATTATATATGAACAACAAGTATTTTAATGTTCAGTTTTTTATATTACATTATGAACTGATTTTATCTCGAGGAAGGAACAAGCACTTACAGGTGCCGTGAACGCCATTAAAAACTTCTGCTAAATAAAAGTTGCGTTCGTCTTCCTTTGCCCGACTGTCAAAGCAGTACTGTTGACACTCCGCTATAATAAAGTTAAACGTTAATAGTTATATATATATCAGTTTGTAATATAAAATGAGTTTTACCTTTGGAATCTTTGTTTGTAGAATAATAAGAGGCGCCCACTTCACTTTGTTGAGTCGGGATTGTAATGGCTAGGAGTAATAAAATCCAGAAACAAGCACTCATTGTACTCATTGAAAAATGGGCTGAATCAAATACCGTAGTCTTTACAATACTAAATTTTTATTTGCGTGTCAGTCTATTACTTTATCGCAATGACATTTTAAACAAATATCAAGTTGTTAAAACATTTTTTAAAATCCTTTCAGGAAGCCAAGAACTGAATAATGTCAAACCCTTGAAACAAACTATACTGATAAGAAGAATATACAGTTTGCTGAATTGTGAGTCGGGATTATAATGGCTAGAGCACAAAAATCCAAAAGTAAGCCCTTAATTGTGTGAAACGAATGTTGCTATAGCTTTTAGAATTTAAAATGTTATTTGCTTGTCAACGAATGACTTGCTAATGTGCTTATATCTATGGTTTTATATTTTAAAATTTGTGTAGTTCTAGAAAACAAAAGAAAACCCCGAATAAAAGATGAAACAATTTGAATAAATTAATTAAAACTCACAACATAACAATTCTATGAAAAAAAAAAATAATTCATCTTAATTTTGGCCGAGAACTGAACCCGCATTTTTTCTAAATTATTTTTATTATTTTGCAATGCCATCTATCGGAAAATTATTTAACTAGGACACTGGAAATCAGTTGATCGATTAACTTTTCCAAGATGTGAATATAATAAAATTCTTAAATAAACTAAGTATATTGATAGAATTAGTGCTCATTAGTGCTTAATATAGTTCAGCCAATTTCTAATTCAATGAATATCGATGTAGTAATCGATTGTTTTGTTCGATTCGATAGTATCGACCATTAACAGCATCCATTGGATCCGTCAGGATCATGCTAAAATGGCGATTGCGAGAAACGCGTGAAAAACAAGAGTAAAAACTTTACTAGTACGTAGTATGTTACTTTGACAAAATTAGTGATTTTTTTTTTTAATCTGCAGGTTGACAATAACCGTAAATTGTAGAAGTATGAAGTCAATTGCCGTTTGAAATTTTAAGAAAGGCTTCATTTATTTTACTTAACATTGAGTATTGTTTATGCATAAAACTCACTGTTTTTAAGAAGTACAAAATGGCATCAATTTAAAAAAAATGTCGACAAACCTTGGCAAAAAAAACAAATTCTTTATTATAATTTCGTAAATAAAAAGAAACTATCTAAAATATATTTTTATTAAATTTATTTGATAAATAAATAAAACTGATTTTGAATAATAATAAAAAATATTACAAACACAATAAAACCAGAACTCGTTATTTGCCTAATAATCTAATGAGGTCAAAAAACAATTTATAAATTTAATTAAAAAGCCCATCACCTAATCGAAAATGAATCATTTCATCACATTATAATAAAATAAACCACATCGTTTTCCAATCCTGACACCTAGCGACAACTTCCACAACCATGACCGCAACCATGAAATAAAGAGCCTCGATTTCAAACGCAAAATGGCGCTCGCCGTTCATGGTGTGTATGTGTCATCGTTGCAAGATACTGGTGAATGTGTGAGGAAATTTGATTTCCCAGTCCTATTAAGAACAGATAATGAAGGACACGTGCTCAATTTACGGTTTTTCAATGGTAAGTTTTTGCCAAACTCCACCTTTTGACGAAAACATATTATTTTCTTTGTTTATATACTGTCGTCCCTGAGTTGGACATGCGGTACGCGAACACTAAACCACTGCACTTGACACACAAACTTTCCCCACAATTAAATAAAAATTACAGATCTATTTAAACAACTTTTTAAAAATACCGTAACTTTATTTAAGGAAAATTACATAAATCTTCAAGATACTATAATTTTAGAGACACATTTATTACAAATTTTTTTCTTAGGTAATTTGTTTTTATTTATTAAAATAACAAAGTGGTTGGTAATGATAAAAAGTTGTTATAATAGAGAGGGCCGCGACTGCATATGACCCGAGGGATATATTTTATCCTAAGATCAATGAACACACACAAAAGAGATCAAGTAGCTTTGTAGTTATGTTTTAAACTGAAATGGAGATTAAATTTTTTTAAAAGTTTCTCATTTTGAATGAAATTAAAATAGGTTGTTACAGAAGAAATGCGTTTAAATGGAAATTTGAAATCGATTTGTTTGTTTCCGAATGAAGAGGGTTTAGCGGGGAAAAATGAATAGAATTTATGTTGCTATTTTTACATTTTACCAGCTGTCTAAAATTACTTCGGGTAATGAATTGTAAATGAATCTACTTAAGGTAGGAAATTAAGAACTTTTTAAGGAGTGTAAAGAGTTTTAAGTGTAGAAGAAACAATTTTTTTTTTCTCAATAAAAAATTTAATTAATATTCTATTTCCAGAGACAAAATCCATCGGATAAAATTCGGCGGGGAAATAATGCGATCACTTGTTGGGTCATTTTTTAATGACAATTTGATTATTGAGATCATTAAATTTTGTTATTTATTACTATTATCATCATTAAAACCATATTACGAGAGTTTATAAAAATTTTACATCTCCGTTCTAAGGTTGTCTATTATTCATTGAACTTTAAAAAAAAAAAATAAACGACAGATACTCATTAAATTGAAAACCAACCTTCCCCTCATCTAAAATCCTGCAAATATTGATCCATTACTTCATCCCAAAATCACATTACGATGCTCAAAGGAAACAGTACATTTTACGTGATGATCATAAATTCCTTAATTAAGCTATATTAACTCCACTTAAAGAACAAATTGAAAAATTAACACATTTTTATTCAATCACTTATCTCACTAATCAAAACCTGATTTAATTTTTTATTCATAGATTTTTTTTTAAATATAATTTTTTGCTATCTCATAAACATTTATTGATCCTGTTTTTATTATTCCAACTGTAGACGAACGAGGAGCAAAATTGGCAGACGTTCCAGTTAACCTGAACACAGAAATTGCCGGAATAAGTAAAAAAAGTATATTAATTAGCGCCCAAAAGGAAGCACTACTGTTGAGGTTCCAGAATGAATCTGGTAAGTTTTAAATTATGTAATTAAATTATAAATCAATTTATTTGTTTGTAGAATGAGCGAAGAAAATTTATCGATGTACTTAAGAATCACGCTTTCAAATCACTTAAAGCGATGTAATTAGTTTATGTTGAATGCAACTATTGGTTGCACAAATCTTTGTTTTATGCTTATAAGCCAACATTTATAACATAACAAAGGTCCTGCGCTTTCCTTTTGTTACGCTTAAAACTTTGAATTGTTTATAATTACAATTGACTATAAATTGTTGGTATAAACATAAGGCGAGTTTTAAGCATTAACCACTAAAATTACGGTATGTAAAGATATAAAGTTGTTCATTTTTTATTAGAGAAAACCATAAAGAAGTCGGTGGTAGTGTTCCTGTACAGACAGAATTCTTTATACCTTTACCTGTAAAATCGACCGATGTCTATAGAGAACACCATTTATTCAGCGACTACTTCTGTAATCAATAAGTTTTCTTCGTAAAGACTTAAATAGAATTTTAAGTTTTTAAGCTGACAAAAATTTAAGAGACAGTTAAAATGAAGCTAAACATTAGGGTTAATTGGGATATTTTCTCAACTATTTTTGTACATTATTAATTACCTTGTTATGAATTGTGAATTGTCATACACTCGGCAATTAACGTTTAATTCATTAACTGAGTCGTGTGTTAAAGTTTTATAGCAGTGTCAAAACAGTTAAAGCGAGGTGTAGTAGGATGAAGGGACAAAAAAGTGGGTACTGTCTACATGGAAAAAATCCATTGAACTGTATTCTTTGATACAAACTCACACCCGAAGTGTCGTAAACATAAATATTTAAAAGGTAATCGACAGACAAATCGCTAACGATCCTTCTGTGTTGGAGAGAATAATTATAAAATGTAAATGATGGAAAGGGGGAATTAATTAACTCTTTTTCCACCAACAAAGAAATCATAAAAAATTTAATTATTCAATAATTTCAAAGAATCAAACATTAATGACCACATCTGACTAAAATTAAAGTGCAGTAAGTTGATTTAAGTAATTATTGTAACAGTAATATAAACTTTGAGTATTTCTTCTTTAATAACAACAACAACCGGAAATAAAACACTGACAATGCTTTTAACAAAATGAAAGCACAATAAACAGAATCAGTGTACAAATATCAATACAACAAAAAAATAGATTTTTATTTTAACCTTCAAAATTACACCGGTTTAAATTACTAAAACTGACTAATAACACCCACACTTTAATGTGATACACAACAGATTGACGTGTATAAATTGTAGACAAAAGCTTTCCCCCTACGCTCCGGTTTGGAGTTTCAACCTAAATCGATTTATTTACACCGTAGACAGTTTCCATACTTTATTACCTTCAAAATAAAAAAAAATTGCTTTTTACTGAATAAAATAAAAATCTAGAAGCAGTTGTAAATGGGCATAACAGGAAATACTTAATTTTGATAATTAGCTTCAATTACCATTAAATTAGTTAATAGGGCTGTCTTTTTTTAAATAAATAATCTCTACCTGTAAAATAATTAAAAATAGGAAATTGTTTCATCAAGTGGGGAAAATATAAAATAAGGAAATTGAATCCATGACACATTAAATTTTTTCCCCTCTTCAATGACGTAAATGGAGGAGAATGGCATCAATCACTAAAATTAGATTGCAACGCGCGAAGTAAAAATCAATTTTAAAAATAAATTCTGAAAGGAGAGAAGGGACAAATTGAAGTTGAATTAAATATAAATGACCAAATTAAAATTTAAGTTGATAAAGAACTAAATGGACGAAATAAAAATGTAACGAGTTTAATAAGTTTCTGCAAAGGTTTTGTTTTGTTATAAATTATAGTTATGATCAAGTTTGTAACCAGATTGGCAGCCATTTGCATTATTATAAGAACTCGTTTTCTGATTTAGGTGTTTCATTTCCGATAATAACATTAACATTAAAGTGAACTTTAATTCACTGGATTTCTTGGATTACAAAATTATAATTATAATTTCAAGTATAATTTATAATGAACCAAAGCAGTTGGGCAGATACACTTGTGTAGAATATGAGACTAATTAAGCTAGATACATACTGCAAGATAAATATTGATTTTTAATTGATAAAGCAAATGGTTAATTGCGCAATGAAGTGTTTGTAAAATTAAAAATTAAGACTACCAACAAACAACAACAACGTGCACTGCACATTAATTCAGTGTTGAGCTCAATGAATTCCTTTTAAAGGAGGGCGTTGAGAAGAGCAAATTTAATTAAAATCTTGCTTCCTCATCTAGTGTTGGATGATGTGCATTGCTGTAGAGGAGTTTTAATAATGTTTATCTTGGGATTTTAAGAAAATTTATGTGGTTATTTGTGTTATTGATGTTTTTGTTTGTAAACAATGGAAGGTTTTTCATTGCTTTGTCTCGGGTTGAATGGGAAGTTTGAGGTTAATTGAGGGTTAAAGTACAAGTGTTTGAGGTGATTTAAAGTTAGGTCAGATTGGGAATGAGTTTTGTAGGTATTGAGGAAGAGGTAAAAAGGGGGTGTTACTATAAAATATAAATTCGAGTGGTTTAGGTACTGTGAACACAAGTCAGTATTGGTGAATGGGTGTAATTTAATTGTGCGGCAATGGAAAAAGGATAGGAGATTAGGGATGCTGATAAGATTGTAAAGATTTGTGATTTGCGAGTTAAGCAGTGTGATGAGGTAAGATTCGACGAGTTTGGATTCTGGAAAATAGTTTTTGAAAGTAATGGGAGAAAAGCTGCACTTACCTTTTTAACGAAAAATTTGAGATTCAATTCAAAAATTTGTGATTTGAGATTTACAATGAAAATTTGAGATTCGCAATTTTTAAGATTTAAGATTTACAATGAAGATTTGAGTTTCAATATTTTCAAAGGAAGATTTGAGATTCAAGATTTTCAAATGAAGATTTGAGATTCAAGATTCACAAATTTGAAAATTGAAGATATGAGATTCAAGATTCACATATTAGAAAATTGAAGATATGAGATTTAAGATTTACAAAATAATGATTTAAGATTCACACATTTGAAAATTGAAGATATGAG
>JAQGAS010000224.1:0-72772 GCA_034686365.1 Pachymerium ferrugineum | reverse complement strand
AAGTGAAGCGATAATTTAATACATGGATGAGCAACTCTAATGAAGTAAAATATTTTTGACAATTTTAAATACCTTCATTGTCTTCTTGTGAGTGAATGTTGTGAGTGAAAATAACGCTCTGTGAGAGTGAAATGAGTGTAACCTCGTTTGTTGTACAATTATAACAAAAGTAGTAGAAACAGGACAGACTAAATTCCAAGTTGGCCTCTCGCATCTGTGAAATTTTGATACAGCTTTAGAATTTCTATTGAAAAAAATCAATTAAAAATTTGGGTAACATTTGTTTTATAGTATTAAATAAATCTAATGGCAGTTTGAAAATACGTTTGCACGATGTAAAGATTTACGTCTGTATTATAATAAGAAATTTTTCCGTAAAACTGTTTTAATAACACTTACAACTCAAAAAGTTAACTACGAATTTTTTACTTTTTCTGTGTCCATTTCAGCTAGAAATACCGACTGAAGACAAAGCTTTACCCATTGCAATTTATCTTCTCCCTTTGTGTTGTGACATTTAATTGGTATGAACACGTAAGCCTAACGTCGGAATAGAAAAACGAAACGAGCATTATTTAATTGAATAGAAACGCTTGAATATATATTTACTGTCATGTCGAAGTAGTGGTGTAGGAAGTAAATTCAGTATCGCTGCCTCTATCGGTCCATAACTATGCGACATGTCATCCGAAATTCATGCGAAGAGAGTGGTAAAGTGCTTGACGCCATTTTTAACCTCCAACACCAACAACGCTTCCGCTTCGGAATATATTCGCGTAATATGAATAATTATTATTAAAGTTCGTGATTATATAACGTATAATTTCAACCGGAAGATGCACCTTTGGCAATGTTACTTTTCCAACATTTCATTCATTTATTTTACAACTTTTCCGTCTAGCGATGAAAATATAAACTGAAAAGAAGAAAATTCATTTTGTTTTGTTTTCATTTAATCCTCTAAAAAGTTACCTAAATTGTTAAACTGTAAGAAAAAAACATTGTTTATCGTGCAGAATAAAATATTTGTTTTAATAAACTTACTCTGTTCTTCCCATTTGGTGTACTTTGACGCGATACTGGCAAGTACATTTCATCACTTGTCTCTGCACTTCGTCTTCTATTTGCTCGGCTTCCGTAACTGGACGGTCACGCTATCAGAAGACAAGAACAGCAAAGCTGCGATTAACTTTCGTGGGCTGGTAATTTTAATAAACGAAAACCTGTCGTCTCAAATTCTGAAAAATAAAATTCGTTGGAAAATAATGAAATAAAATTCCGTTTCAAAATATATTTACTGGATCGTAAAATCCTAAGTAATTCCTGTCGTTATCTTTATCGAGTAATCCATAATGCGTGATTTCTATTATGATTCATGTGTCGTAAGAATCTTCGTCTGCACTCATCAAAATTGAAGTTCTTCATCTTGTCCAACTCCTTTAAATACTTCAATTTCTCCAACAAACGTCTTTGTCGCTCCAAGGTAAGAAGCCACACATGCCGCCATTTATCGAACAACTCACGAGCCAGAGGATTTTTGATCATTGGTTCAGGACTTTATTTGGCCGGTGTCGAAGTTTCGGGTGTTGGTCGTCCTTGTCTCCGAGTTGGCGCCAATCGATCTTTTGCCGTTCCTTCTTGTATCTTTCCTTCCTTGTTCCTTTAGGCGACTGGTCAGGAGGTGTTGGACGTTACGTTTTGGTGATTCTCTCCACTTCTGGTTGTCTCTTTGTCAATTTATCGGTGAAAACTTTGTGTTCTTCAATGAGCCTCTCGATGACTGGAAGGTAATGGTTTGGCTTCTAAATCGACTAAAGTTTTTCCCCTCTTTTTCAACCATTCGAGTAATTCTGACAGGAGGTCAGCAAGAGATCGTCCAGTCGTTGTTTACGTTAAAGAGGCTATAAAGATGTGCATTTGAAAACAAATTCCTTGATGGAAGTAATACAAGTTTGGAAGGTATGGGGCTGTGGGTATAAGGAAGCCATGTTGGTTTAGAAGGTATTTGGTCTATGTCATGTTACTTCAAGAATAATAAACATTTAAGGCTAAAATTTTTTGTGGATAAAAAGGAAGTAATAATGTACGTTTGACACAAAACAGACTAATTTTCAAAGTCTAGAATTAAAGGGAAGTTTCATCGGAAAAAGGCTGAAATGTGGGTAAAGAGGGACTGAAGATGTGTATTTTAGTATAAATTGAATGATCTTCATACTTTAGTTTACAAGTTACTGGGTTTTGAAATTCAGGGACCCAGGGTCGTTTACTGGGGTCTGGGTTTTAAAAGTCTAGAATTCAGTAGCGGCGTTTGGGGGTGGCAACTTGGGCAGTCGCCCAGACACCGCGCTTACAGAGGCCCCCGCATTTCAGATAAATAAAAAATGCTTGTAAAGTAAGTAAAAAAAAAAAAAAAAAAAAAAAGAGAGTGGGGTAATCCAGTGGAGTACTCCATTTGGGGTATACCTATAAATTCCGCGGAGTAGACTAATCCCCGCAATGTTCATTGGTGGCGCGAAATTTAGCACATATATTTTCATTGCGAAAAGATGGTGGGGAGAAACTAAAAATTTGTGTGGATAAAGTGGCTGGGAAGACGTGGGTGGTGTATCAGCCATTGCATTTACCTATCGATAGGCGCCTGAATATTAGCGATCGTTTGCATTGATGCAGCACCTAACAGGAACCTAGTGTTATAATAAAAATAACTATAAAACAGTTTCCGTTTTCTTTTAAATGAGACTTTTGTAGCACACCAGTTTTTATTTAATTGTGCTTCTTCATGATTATAGAATACGAAATTAAAATCAGTGCAGGATTTACGTATAAGCTACACAAGCTACAGCTTAGGGCCCCACTTTCTTGGGGGGCTCCCCAAAAAAATTGTCCACTATGTATCTGGACTAAAGGGCTCCATATCTCAAATAGCTAGGGCCTTATCAAGTCTAAATCCGGCCCTGATTAAAATGGTCAGCTCTAAAATCGTTGAAATGGTTCCATTTGCTTTAAAACGTGGACTCGGACTTGTCACCTGTGAGGATATTGCTGCTTCCAAGTGTTCGCCAGATTTCTATCAGACAAGATAGACCTAAGATCGGTTTAGAGCGCGATTTAGAGAAATGCCTAACTGCTTTTAACTGGATTTCTAAGTCTACCTATCTATCCACAACTACCCAGCTACCTTTCATCCCAAAAAAAAAATGTTTGCATCTTTGTTTTTTTGGCAAAATTTGTTTGTCTTTCTACCAAAATAAATTTTTTAGCACTTTTATTAGAAAAAAACTCATATTTGTGCGAGGATAACCAGTACACATTTTCATTCCACTTTTGGTGAAAGTCAGAAAAAAACTCATTTTTACAATTCATATTTGTGCAAGGATAACCAGCAGTACACATTTTCATTCCACTTTTGGTGGAAGTCATAACACATAGTTTTAAGTAGGCATCATCAGAATGGACGACACACATAGACCATTGTTCCATTTTGTCATTACACTTCGAATTACAAATTCCGCAAAGTTCTCAACTTTTCCACACTTCCATATCTTCATCGCTGTAGTTCGAATGTCGAAAAAGTTCGCGAAAACTTAGTTCATATTTGGCCCCCGAATCCAGCATTCCTGGCCTTGATACACGCATTTGAACTGCAAAGCTCTGACCACTCATATTATCAGTGATATATCGGCATATCCGTTGAAAAGCCCAAATAACTTATTGGTATTGCCAAACCATAATATTCTTAAGTTCGAAATCTTACTATTTAAGGTCATAACGTTTCTTTAAAATGATGACTTAAAATGAATGACGATGAGGTGATCTTCAACTATATGCAATGAACTTCATCTCCTTCTATGATTCACGTTGAACATATTCCGTCGCTTGATCAAAGTCCGTTTACTGTGAGGACCACACCACTCTTTACGAGCGTCAAGGACTTCGACCGCAATCACTGATGTTCCATCCGCGTCTTGCGAGGTGAATCTCGGCAAAACGAACCGGTGCATGGTTTGTTTGGTGAGTTTATAAAACTGAATTGCTTGGGAGATGTCTCCTGTGCAGTTTCAGAGCTACAACTAATTTAAGTGTTGAATGTTGGTTATTACAATACCTCGGTTTGATACGCGCGCGTTTAAAGAATGGTCACATGGTTGTAATAATGAGAAATTCGAGTAGGGTTAGTCGATAGGACTAAATGGAACATTATGTGTTTCATTTATCAAATTTTTTTATTTATTTATTTAGTCAAAAGTTAAGAAATTTTCATTAGATAATAAAATAAGATTTAAATATTGTAGTAATGTGGTTGATTCGGTGAGTATATAAGTATATATACTGATTTAGAAAGTTTACAATGGAATGTTTGTACAGTATATTTATTTATTGCACTTTTAAAAATTATAAATTAAGAATATTTAGCAAAAACTAAATTGCTATAATCTTTTGAATCTGTTACGAAATTGTTTAAAACAAATTTTTGCGTAAAATGAATGTTTCAGCAGCTCGAAAAATTCTAAAATGGCGTCCTTGACAAGAAATTTTTTTTTAACTCATTTACTTCTGCCAAAATTGTCCGGCGAGAATCGAGACCCCTTCCATTTTTGTTTAATTCTTTTTAAAAGAATAGAACGAAATTTCTCAGTTTGAACCAACAAATAAACTTAAAAGATCATTGCAGCGCTTAAAACGGAAAATGGAACGTTTGAAACCCTAAATTTCATCTGTAGGTTTTATTACATTCAATTTGTGATTTACAAAAATTATTTTCGAATACATATGTAGTATTTATAAGAAAATGTTAAAATTACTGTTTTATTTAACTATTTTCGAATTCTAAAATGGCGTCCTTGACGATAGGCAATTTAAAAAGGCCTATCATTACACCGCAAAATAATTTTTTTATTTTTACTGCTGAACCGTTGCCTTGAAAGTTGTTTTTATCTTTCTCTAAATCTACTAGTAGGCCTGTTTTTAACCAAGGAATTGAGTTGAAAAAGTGCAGCGCTTAAAACGGAAAAATGGAACGTTTGATAAACCCTAAATCTCAACTGTAGGATTTATTACATTCAATTTGTGATTTACAAAAATTATTTTCGAATATATATGTACTGTAGTATTTTATAAGAAAATGTTAAATTTACTGTTTTATTTAACTATTTTCGAATGCTACCGCAATTTAAAAAGGCCTATCATTATACCGCAAAATAATTTTTTTATTTTTAGTGCTGAACCGTTGCCTTGAAAGTTGTTTTTATCTTTATCTAAACCTACTAGTAGGCCTGTTTTTAACCAAGGAACTGAGTTGAAAAAGTAATGTTAAAGTAAATTCGACTCTGCAACTTCTATTCAAGTTCATATACCTTAAAACCCTAATAACGTACACTCTTAGAAATAAAGGTAGAAGAAGGTCTGTGAATAGGGACAAATGGATAAAAAGGTCTAAAAATAGCATAGGTTTCTACTACAGAAGGTCTAACATTAATTTTAAACCTTCTGTACTACAAACCTATGCTATTTTTAGACCTTTTTATCCATTTGTCCCTATACAGACCTTCTTATAACTTTATTTCTAAGAGTGTATTGCAAATTTTGTAAACACGGTTTATGCATTCAACGTCTAACTACGGTAGTTTGAATTTAAAATTACTACAATGAGATTTAAAATTACTATATTAATTTTAAAAATTGTTTTGACTTAATTTTGACTTTTTGAGATAAATGTCTGGACTGCACCTATTTAAAATTCCATATCAAATTAGGAATACTACGGTTGCTACTATATCTACATGTATATTGATATGAATTTGATTAACATACATGGTTTTTGTAAGTTACGATAATATGGATGATATTGTTGAATCTGGCTCTGGCGCATACCCAAAAGAGCAAAAGTGATGACGTAACTTGATTTCTCATTTTTTAAAATCGTAACAAACATTTATTTTCCAAAATCGTTTAACTATTAAAACTCTCGAGATAGTTTTCAACGTTTTTAACGTTCATTCTTTTATTGCCGCTGTACATTCAACGAGTGTCGAGAAGCTGTCAAGGAAGGCAATGCAGGCCACAACGAAAATCCGAGTAGCTATTCTCACATCTGCGTTTATTTATCCGTTGTCATTTTTTATGCATTTATGTGCAATTACGGTAAAACTATTAACCAACAAAAGTTTAACACTAACTGCTTATTTCGATTCAGGCCTTGACACAATCGAATGGTTGGGATCCTGTAGGCCTATCTCGAATCAATTCAGTTACACGGCTTCTGCTAGCAATTGGTGCACCATTTTATGGACGATACGGAGATTTGTACGGCTGTACTACCGCCCTAAAAACATCATTAGTAGCTCTAGTTATATGTTACTCCTTGGCATTAACGGCATATAGCCAATTTATGGTGTATTTATCCCGAATTCCACTGATCTTGTCCCATTCCTATCAAGGTAATTAAATTTTAAATTTAAGTAATTAATTTTCAATTTATTAATCAACATTATTAGGCTCCCAAATGGTTATAACGCAAATAACATGTAGAAGCCACAGAGCCAGTTCTTTAGCCTCCTTGGGGTTTGTATTCAGATGTGGTTTAGTTTTAGGACCATTCGTAGCAAACCAGTTACTGTTGATGTTTCAGTTAAGTTTGAAATTATTAAGTAAAATTTATTCTAACATTTTCCTTTAAAAAATTTTGTAGGCCCAGAAATGTGCTACTGCTATCTTTCTTGGGATCTCTACTGTGCTTTCTTATCATTAATAACAACGTACCTGACGTCGTTAGTATAAGGGATAGAGGTAAAAATTAATATAAAATTAGAAATCACATTCTAATATTTTAATTTTTCGATTAGAACCTGACCCCAATTTTGCGGCTACTTTTAATGTAGCGCGTGTTCTTGGGGTTCAATTTCAATGTAGAGTATTCCTTATGAGCATTATAAAAATACTGTCAGCAGTTCCAGCTCTTATTCTCCAAATGATGGCGTTTTACTTATGGGTTAATCAATTTAACTTTGGACAAGAGGATCAGCAAACGTTTTTAACGTATCTAAGTGTCGGAGACATTGTAAATAATCGTATTTTTTAAAAGTTAATTTTCTCTAATATGAACGAATTAATTAGGTTCTTCATGGCTTAGTAGTACTTCTTGTGAACGCTGTTTCTGAAGACATCTTTCTTTTAATAATTGCAGTAGTCCAACTCTTGATGGCTTATTTGGTGATAGTAAGTGCTAACAGATGAAAAAAATTGGTTTAGGTACGTTTTCAAGTATTATCATTACAGTCAGTAACAACCCAATTTGAAGTATTGGTGGTAACAAGTATTTTATTAGCCAGTGGATTAATTTTGCTTAATTTGGCTACACGTACAATAGTAACAAAACTAGTGGACAATTCAGAATCTGGTAAAAAGGTTTGCAAACAAGTAATGTCAATATCTTTACTTTTGTTTCTTGCAGGCACTGTATTAGGATTATTTATGATGAAAGACTTATTGGCAAGTTTGTTGTCACCATATTTGCAGTCAATAGGTGTGATTCAAGTGAAATCAGATCCACAGTACATTGGCTGGTTTGGAGTGGTAGCAACTGCAACTGTGACCTTAATAATGATGATGTGTATTAAAACCAAGACAGCGGCTACTCATGATTTTAAGTGATAAAAATTAAAAATCCTGCATTTGTAGATCTGTAGGTTTACGATGTTATGTTGTAATGTGAGTTGTGTAATAAAATACCAAAACGAACATACGCAGTAATTTTTTCTGTAATAATCTGTGCTAAATAGTTGATGGGTACAAGAGTTCTAAATGTCAGGTTTTTTCTCTAATTGATTTTCCTGTTTTAATTTCGGCTTGGGGTATTGATTTTTTTTATTGGTTTCAAAATGTTATGAATGCATGTGAATGCTTCTGTTTTGTTTTTGCCGAGAATAAGCAAAGCGACTTTTTTTGGTTAGTTTTCAGTGCATACGTGCAGTAGAGACTCGACTTAAAACAGCGCCACCTCAGATCGAAATAACGCATCTTTTTCAATTGTTTTTCGGCCGAGGAGTCCTAACCATCTAAATGCATTGCAAAAGTAGTGCTACAAGCTTTTCAGCTTTACATTTTGCACTTTTTGTGTATCCTATTCTATTTTATTTGCATACTTGTGCCACACAGGTCAAAACATGCCACTTAGTTATAACTAAACAGTTCATAATCTTTTTTTTATCTTTAGGCAATAGCACAGTATCTAAGATGGAATATGGAACGCTTATCGACCGTCAACTTTGTTTCACGTTTACTACTTGCAATAGCAGCTCCGTTTTATGGCCGTTACGGGGATCTTTACGGCAGTTCTGCAGCATTAAAACTAGCACTGTTGTCAGTCGTATTTGGCTATTTATTACCCGTACTTGCATTCAACCAATACGTTTTATATTTATCAAGGGTCCCTCTTACACTAGCTCATGCATATCAAGGTAATTTTTATTCACTTAACTAGTACATGCATTTACTTATACATAACTTTTCAGGCGCACAGTTGCTTTTTACTAATGTCACCTGTAACTGTCATCGTGCAAATTCCCTAGCTCGCCTGGCCTTCTTTTTTCGAAGTGGTTTACTAATTGGTCCATTACTAGCCGAGTATTTACTCGCAGTTGCTCAGTACATAGATAAACTTCAACGTTGTGTTGTTTTTACTTCTTAATCAGTTTTTGTCTTTGCAGACCCCAAAATATCTTAATGCTGGCTTTTGTGGGAGCTCTTCTTTGTTGTATTGCAGTTCGAGTATATTTACCAAACGTAAACAGCAGAGGATGTGAACGTAATACTTATTTTTTGTTTATTGAAAAATTTTTTTACGTAACATTTTTTTAAAAGGTTGTTTACCTAGTCCTTATGAAATCTTTAATATCAAACATATTGCAGATTTGCAATTTTGTTGGGACGTGTTATGCATAACCCTTATTAAACTATTAGCAGCTTTTCCGGCCATAATCTTGCAATCGGTTATGTTTGATATGTGGATTAATTACTTTAAAATGGGGCCTGATGAACACTACAATATGGTTTTGTACACAAGTGTTGCAGATATTGTAAAGCACATAAGAACGTAACATTTAATATCATGAACTTAGAATTGTTTTTACAGGTGTTTCATGCAGTCACTCTTGGTATTGTCGAATACTCCAACCTAGAAGACACTCATCTTATATTTTTAGGTCTTGGACTACTTTTTATTGCTTACCTAATTATGGTACAATCGCGTAAAAATTACGTAAAACAGATTTTGTGTAATTAATTTTTAGGCATTTACAAAAATGTTACAAGCTTTGCTCGTTGCAAGTGCAATGACAGCACTCGGGTTAGTGACTTTGAATCTAGGATCGCGTACAGTAATAACAAAAGTTGTTGCGCCAACTGATACAGGTAATGCAATTGACATTAATTAACCTATTAACTGAGTTTAATTTACTATTAGGGGTTGTATTAGGCTTATTTGTAATGAAAGATTTATTGGCGACTTTGGCTTCGCCCTATCTGAATTTTCCTAGTTTCGTCAAAGATTCCCAGTGTGTAAGCCAATTTGGTTTGATGTCAACTGGAATTGCTATTCTGATAATAGAGTGTTGTGTGCACTCTAAATGTAAAGTGAAATCAAAAAATAAAAATTATTAGGTAGAATAAATTATTGCAAATTGAAGAGTTTGCGTGCCCGAGTTTTTGTAAAATCAATTTTGGTTGTGTTAAAAAGTTCACGTAAGATATAGACGATTTTGCAGAGTTCCAGTTGTCGTTATAATTAAATTTTCATAATTTAAAACCTTTTGCATTATTAGTAGAACTGCCACTGAATGGCTGTTTATTGCACTCTCTCTCTCTTTCCGTTAGAAACGATTTTTAGGGTGTAAATTGTTGTAATTACAGTTTTATTTGCAAGAGGGTGTTATAACAGCTGCTGTGCGTATGGACACAAACTTGTAACAAAAACACTTATCAGTTTTAAGCAGAAGAATAAAATAGCAGATACAATATCTAAAAAAAATGGATAACGTTCGGACTAAACAAACAACATTAAGGATTCACTCAAGTTGATATTGCACAAGCACAGCTGCAGCTAAGACTAATGTCCAAGCTGTGTGCGTTGATCTATCTCCCAAGAGGCTGCAACAACGCTCTCCTGATTCCAGATGTCATCTGATAATGTGTAAAATGCCAAAAATCAAAAATTGTGAACAGTTATTGCTCACGTGCATATTGGGCCATTCCCACGGGCCCAGAAGGTAGGTGTATTTGGTCTACGTCATGTAACTTCAAGCGTAATAAATATTTAAGACTAAAACTTTTGGTGGATCAAGGGGCAGTAAAGGTGTGTATTTTAAAACAAATACTTTTTAGAAGATATGGCTGGCTCTGGGTCTAAGGACGCCATATTGGTTTGGAAGGTGTATTTGGTGTATGTCATGTAACTTCAAGCGTAATAAATATTTAAGACTAAAACGTTTTGTGGATAAAGGGGCAGTAAAGGTGTGTATTTTAAAACAAATACTTTGATGGAGTGAAGCAAGTTTAAGAAGATATGGCTGGCTCTGGGTCTAAGGACGCCATATTGGTTTGGAAGGTGTATTTGGTCTATGTCATGTAACTTCAAGCGTAATAAATATTTAAGACCTCCCGTGTGTTTCCTCGGGTGCGAACATAACTATCGCTTGCAATGTAAATTTTTTTCTGCAATACTCAGTGCTAAATATAGTTGATGGGTATAAGAGTTTGACACTTCAGTTTTTTCTCTACTTGATATTCCTGTTCTACTTTCAGCTTGGAGTATTGATTTGGTTTCAAAATTTTATGAATGCGTGTGTGTATGAATGCTTCTGTTTTGTTTTCGCCGAGTATAAGCAAAGCTTTGTATTGCTGTGCATACGTGCAAGTAGAGACCCGACTTTAAACAGCGCCATCGCATATCGAAATAATGCATCTTTTTCAATTGTTTTTTTTTTTTTTTTGAGTCCTCACCATCTAAATGCATTGCAAAAGCAATGTTACAAGCTTTTTAGCTTTATATTTTGCACTTTTTATGTATCCTATTCTATTTTATTTGAATTCTTGTGCCACGATGGTCAAAACATGCCACTTAGTTATAACTAAACAGTTCATAATCTTTTTTTTATTTTTAGGCAATAGCACAATATCTAAGATGGAATATGGAACGCCTATCGATTGTCAGCTTTGCTTCAAGTTTACTACTTGCAATAGTAGCTCCGTTTTATGGCCGTTTCGGGGATCTTTACGGCAGTTCTGCAGCATTAAAACTAGCACTGTTGTCAGTCGTATTTGGCTATTTGGTAACCTTACTTGCATTCCACCAATACGTTTTATATCTATCGAGGGTCCCCCTTATACTAGCTCATGCATATCATGGTAATTTTTATTCACTTAACTAGTATATGAATTTACTTATAAATAACTTTTCAGGCGCACAGTTGCTTTTTACTCAGGTCACCTGTGACTGTCATCGTGCAAGATCCCTAGCTCGCCTGGCCTTTGGTTTTCGAAGTGGTTCAATAATTGGTCCATTACTAGCCACGTATTTACTCTCAGTTGCTCAGTACATAGATAAACTTGAACATTGTGTTGTTTTTATTTCTTATTCGGTTTTTGTCTTTGCAGCCCCCAAAATATCTTAGTGCTGACTTTTGTGGGTGCTCTTCTTTGTTATATTGCAGTACGCGTATATGTACCAAACGTCAAAAGCAGAGGACCTGAACGTAATAATTACTTTTCTTTTAAATTGAAAAATTTTTTTACGTAACATTTTTTTAAGGTTGTTTACCTGGTCCTTATGAAATCTTTAATATCAAACATATTGCAGATGTGCAATTTTGTTGGGACGTGTTATGCATAACCCTTATTAAGCTATTAGCAGCTTTTCCGGCCATAATCTTGCAATCGCTTATGTTTGATATGTGGATTAATTACTTTAAAATGGGGCCTGATGAACGGTACGATACGGTTTTGTACACAAGTGCTGCAGATATTGTAACGCACACAAGAACATAACGTTTTATATCATGAACTTAGAATTCTTTTTACAGGGGCTTCATGCAGTTACTCTTGTAATTGTCCAATACTCCAACCTAGAAGACACTCATCTTATATTTTTAGGTCTTGGATTACTTTTTACTGCTTACTTAATTATGGTATAATTACTTAAAAATACGTAAAACAGATTTTGTGTAATTAATTTTTAGGCAGTTACAAAAATGTTACAAGCCGTGCTCGTTGCAAGTGCAATGATAGCACTCGGGTTAGTGACTTTAAATCTAGGATCGCGTGCAGTAATAACAAAAGTTGTTGCGCCAACTGATACAGGTAATGCAATTGACATTAATTAATCTATTAACTGAGTTTAATTTACCACTAGGGGTTGTATTAGGCTTGTTTGTGATGAAAGATTTATTGGCCTCTTTGCTTTCGCCCTATCTGAATTATTTTAGTTTCGTAAAAGATTCCCAATGTATAAGCCGACTTGGTGTGATGTCAACTGGAATTGCTATTCTGATGATAGAGTGTTGTGTGCACTCTAAATGTAAAGAGAAATAGTAAAAAAAAGATTGCGAGCCCGAGTTTTTGTAAAATCAATTTTAGTTGTGATATACAGTTTACAAAAGAAATAGACGTTTTTGCAGAGTTCCAGTTGTTAAATTTTCATAATATAATAAGAACCTTTTGCATTATTAGTAAGAACTGCCACTGAATGGCAGTTATTTGTTGTAAAAACAGTTTTATTGCACGAGGGCATCGTAACAGAGCTGCTATGCGTTCACACTATACACAAACTTCTAAAAAAACAAACATTAGTTTTAAGCAGAAGAATAAAATGGCAGACACTCAAAGCATTCGTCGACGATTTACACAATCCTCAATTGAAAGCGTTAGCGATACCTCAAAAGTTGTGATGTGGACAGGCAATGGAAAACCCTTAAAAGACCAGAAGAATCATATTGTGGTACAAACTATAATAAATTTGAAAAATAAAAAATTCCCAAAATCGAAATTAAGCAGGGCACTTTCCAATTAACTATTTCAGTATATAAAGGTTTACAGGTTAAAAGGTTAAGGTTTAAAGGTTTAAAGGTTTGTACTTTACAGATAGAGAAATCAAAATAATACTACCAAACACATATGACACTACATCTACGCTTTGTAGACAGTATAAAGAGGTCAATTGAAAATTGTAACCAACTGGGATGAAAGATACGAATTGGCAATTTCTTTGTACTATTTATATAAACAATGCCCGCTTGATTTATTCTTTATAGGTGAGTATTAATGTATAAAAATTAAGGTTGTCACGCGGGTCGGTTTCTGGAGGACCAGACGCAAATGTCTCGACTATGTCGCGCGTTACCGGTAAGGGTACAGGCTTTTTACAGTTTAAAGTAAGCAGCGCGTTCGCGAGCTAATTGAGCTGCTGCTCCAGTAACAACGTCGACCCTTTCACTACGTTATTTGCAGAAGGTTGACGAGGGATTAATATTTTTAAGAGACTTACACAATCTCGCCTAACTTACGCGCAGACGCGACAGGCGGGGGCTCGTCCTCGGGGCGAAACGACGAGAAATAGACGATGGTCCAGACCAAAGCTACGTCGACCAAGCGGCGAAGGTATCTAAAATGAAAAACGTCGGACCAAAAAAAAAATAACGTAACGGATTTACTCAAGTTGCTATTGCATAAGCGCAGGTGCAGCTGAGACTAATGTCCAAGCTGTGTGCATCGATCTATCTCCTAAGAGGCTACAACTATACAGTGAAACGTTCTATCTCTCCTGGCGCCAAAAATAAAAAAATTGTCCAATATTTGCAACCAATAGGTGTGATTCAAGTAAAACTCACAGTGGATTGGCGAGTTTGGAGTGGTAGCAATTGCAACTGTGACTGTAATAATGACGATGTGTATTAAAACTAATGTTAAAACAGCGCCCTCGCATATCGATATAATGCATCTTTTTCAATTGTTTTTCGGCCAAGGAGCCCTCACCATCTAAATGCATTGCAAACATAATACTACAAGCTATTTAGCTTTGTATTTTGCACTTTTTATGTATCCTATTCTATTTTATTTGAATACTTGTGCCACACAGGTCAAAACATGCCACTTAGTTATAACCAAACAGTTCATAATCTTTTTTTATTTTTAGGCAATAGCACAATATTTAAGATGGAATATGGAACGCATATCGACCGTCAACTTTGTTTCACGTTTACTACTTGCAATAGCAGCTCCGTTTTTTGGCCGTTTCGGGGATCTTTACGGTGGTTCTACAGCATTAAAACTAGCACTGTCGTCAGTCGTATTTGGCTATTTGTTAGCCTTACTTGCATTCCATCAATTCGTTTTATATCTATCGAGGGTCCCCCTTATACTAGCTCATGCATATCAAGGTAATTTTTATTCACTTAACTAGTATATGGATTTACGTATAAATAACTTTTCAGGCACACAGTTGCTTTTTACTCAGATCACCTGTGACTGTCATCGTGCAAATTCCCTAGCTCGCCTGGCTTGCTTTTTTCGAAGTGGTTTATTAATTGGTCCATTACTAGCCGAGTATTTACTCTCAGTTGCTCAGTACGTAGATAAACTTCAACGTTGTGTTTTTTTTATTTCTTAATCGGATTTTGTCTTTGCAGACCCCATAACATCTTAGTGCTGGCTTTTGTGGGTGCTCTTCTTTGTTATTTTGCAGTACGCATATATGTACCAAACGTTACAAGCAGAGGATGTGAACGTAATATTCATTTTTTTTTTAAATTGAAAAATTTCTTTACCTAACATTTTTTTTAAAGGTTGTTTACCTAGTCCTTCTGAAATCTTTAATATCAAGCATATTGCACAATTGCAATTTTGTTGGGACGTGTTATGCATAACCCTTATTAAACTATTAGCAGCTTTTCCGGCCATAATCTTGCAATCGGTTATGTTTGATATGTGGATTAATTACTTTAAAATGGGGCCTGATGAACGGTACAATACGGTTTGGTACACAAGTGCTGCAGATATTGTAATGCACACAAGAATATAACATTTTATATCATGAACTTAGAATTCATTTTACAGGCGTTTCATGCAGTTACTGTTGGCATTGTCCACTGGTTTATCAAAGAAGACAGTCATCTTATATTTTTAGGTCTTGGACTACTTTTTATTGCTTACTTAATTATGGTATAATCGCTTAAAAAATACGTAAAACAGATTTTGTGTAATTAATTTTTAGGCAGTTACAAAAATGTTAAAAGCCTTGCTCGTTGCAAGTGCATTTACATCACTCGGGTTAGTAACTTTGAATCTAGGATCGCGTACAGTAATAACAAAAGTTGTTGCGCCAACTGATACAGGTAATGCAATTGACTTTAAATAACCTATTAACTGAGTTCAATTTACTATTAGGGGTTGTATTAGGCTTGTTTGTTATGAAAGATTTATTGGCTACTTTGGTTTTGCCCTATCTGAATTGTTTTAGTTTCGTCAGCGATTCCCTGTATGTAAGCCGACTCGGTGTTTTGTCAACTGGTATTGCTATTATGATGATGGAGTACTGTGTGCGTCCTAAATGTAAAGTGAAATAGTAAAACAAAAATTATTCCATCAAAATGAATAAAATATTGCAAATTGAAGAGTTTGCGTGCCCAAGTTTCTGTAAAATCAATTTCGGTTGTGATATATATAGAGTTCACAAAAGTTATAGATGTTTTTACAGAGTTTCAGTTGTGGTTATAATTAAATTTTCATACTATAATAAAAATCTTTTGCATTATTAGTAAGAACTGCCACTGAATGGCTGTTTATTACACACTAAAAAACTCTGGTTGCGTTTGCAGCAACACATTTTAAATTTATGTGTGGTAGTTAAATTAAATTTATAATGTGTTGTTGTAACACAACGGTTTTTAGAGTGTAAATTGTTGTAATCACAGTTTTATTTGCAAGAGGGCGTTATAACAGAGCTGCTGTGCGTACACACCATACACAAACTTCTAACAAAAACACCCATCAGTTTTAAGTAGAAGAATAAAATGGCAGACACTCAAAGCATTCGTCGACGATTTACCCAATCCTCGATTGAAAGAGTTGGTGATACCTCAAAAGTTGTTCCAAGGGACGTGAGCGATAGTAAGAACGACGTTTTGAGTAAAAGTGAAGTAAGACGGTTGGTAAAAACAAAATATCGAGTATAAAAAAATCGTTTCAATGTTCTCTTCAATCTGTTATCAAGAATCCATTGGCGCAGTTTACTAGTATTTCTGTTGAGCACCGTACTACTAATCATCATTTTCTGTCTTGGTGTTTTTTTTGGATCTACACTGGACCGGAAAGACCGGAGGAGTAATACCAATCAATCTTGCCGCACCACGAATAATTTCAGTTATAATTCAACCTATCAGCTTGCGAAATTCAGATACCCGTCGCAACCCCACCGCATGTAACCGCTTGGCATGGGCATAATTTTGTCGGCGCTGTTGCATGGCATAAATGTGACAGCAGACCGAGATCACCCTTTCATCGGCTTTATATTTGCAGCTGGAACTTCTTTTGGATGCTTTTAATTGAATCTCCGTGTGGTACATTGTAACAACTCATTTTAAAAATCAGTTTGTAATAATCTCTTTTATCCAGTATGTCAATCAGATCCAATAGATTTACCGGGATCAAGCGCGGTTATGATTTGGGATAAAAGCTACGATTATTTAAGTAACATCCTTATAAAATGCAGCGACCATAACAATTCAGTTATTGCTATGCAGTTAACTTGTTTAGAAACTCTACATTGGATACCACACCACGAAACTTCTTGTGGTAAGAAAACTGATCAATAAGTAAAATCTTGGATAATTAATTGTATTTTTCAGACTGTCCGAAAATAGAGTTACATAAATATTTGAATCAAAGTGTAAATTTCTCTCACATTGGCTCAGATTTAGTAGAGAGCTGTTCTTGGATGGACAAGTCACCTTCTAGAAGATCACTTGTATGTGATAGTGATTCTCAATGGCTAGTACTAGAAGAAATTAATGATTGCGAATGTTTTTCTGATCCACCAATTAACTCTTACTGGCCTACGAAATGGTCCTATGACAACCCGTCTAAAGAAATTGGAACTCAGATGTTAATTCTCTGCAGTGACGACCCTACATCTCCGATTTTACAGGGTTATTTATGTGATGTGGACAGGCAATGGAAAACCCTTAAAAGACCAGAAGAATCATATTGTGGTACAAACTATAATAAATGTGAAAAATAAAAAGTTCTCGAAATCGAAATTAAGCAGGGCACTTTCCAATTGATTATTTCAATTTTAAGGGTCTAAATTTTTATACGTTACAGATAGAGAAATCAAAATAATACCACCAAACACGTACGACACTATAGCTATGCTTTGTAGACAATATAAAGGTCAATTGACAATTGTAACCAACTGGGATGAAAGATATGAATTGGCAATTTCTTTGTATTATTTATACAAACAATGTCCGCTCGATTTATTCTTTATAGGTGAGTATTAATGTATAAAAATTCAGGGTTTAAAATTATCTATAGTTTGTGATTGCCTTCCGTGTGTTTCCTTCGGGTGCACTCTAAAACCCGATGTGTTACGAACACAATTTACATTTAAATCAACTAAATTTTGGTTACAACAACAAAATTTAAAGTTACCTCAACCAAACTTTGTGTGATTTAAATGTAAATTGTGTTGTCGTGCCACATCGGTTTTTAGACTAAACCGTAGCTTTCTATTTCAATTTATTTTATTCAATTAGGTGTGAGAGAAGATTTAAATTTTCAGTGGTCAGCGGGTACTTCATACATTCATCCTGACGATTTAATGCCTTTATGGGATTGGGATTATCCAACAAATTCGAGTGATGCTTGTATCGTAATCACCAAAGCTAAAAGATTGCAGAACAAAAATTGTCAGTCGCATGTAACCTGCGCCATGTGTCAAGACAATGATGATCCAAAGAAAATTTCGGTTATTAATGAAGAATTGACTTTCAATGATGCATTAAAAAACTGCTCCGAAAAGAAAATGAAATTATTAATAGTTAGAAGTAGAGAGGAGATGGAAAAAGTTTTCTCTAACGTGAACACTAGTGAATTGACTTGTAGTGATTATTATTTGGACATACAAAGCAAAAGCCGGGTTTGGAGATTTGATAATGGTGCTGTAGTACCAGCACCACATTGGAAGAAAGAAGACCCAAATACGTTTAAGGATAATTGTGTAGCATTGAAAAGGGATGGTAAATACATGCAATGGTCAGCTGTTTCTTGCGAAGCTATTGGTTGTGGTATTTGCTCACGAATTAAAAAAACTGCTATTGCGGACAAGTACAGTTGTAAACCAACGAAATAAATTCAACTAACTGTGTGACTAACATGGGGGTATCGTAATTTTAATGCTCACTTGTCTATCAATTGGTACTTCAACAATAATCTAAAAAAAATTAAGTGTGACAAGGCTAGACAAGGTGACGAGTGTATTGCAATCATCCAGAATTGCAGTAAATTACAAACTGAAAGTCATATAATAAGTAATAAAAATGTTTGCCTTTATTAAATTCCTATTACAAGGATGTAATTTCATATAAAACAACATTCAATTTGATATTCTTTTCAACAGCTCGATTGTGCAAACCAGGAATATCATACTTGCCCAAAATTGACTTTGGAATAAACATTTCTGTTTCAAGTTCTAACAAGGAAGGAAGTTCCAAGAGAGAAGAAATAGCATTCGGGGTTATTAAAATGCAATGCTCAAAATACAAGCTCTGCAGCCCGGTATCCAATGGACCCAAAACTTGCGCCATCAAAAATGCATACTCTTCTCGAAATCCGGGACAATCCTTAAACTTCAGTTTTTCCAATTTAGGGCACATAGCAATAAGCAGCAAGAAACATCCACTGGAAAACCAGACGTCCTTCGGATCTCTTAATGACAGCTGCAGCACGTTGGGAAACCCAAAATTTACGTGTCTCACGCAAAGAAAACCTATCTTCTCAATCTCGCCAGAAAAAGAGTCGCAATCAATACTGAGAAAAGTCAATTTCTCAAATTTAGTCAACGTTAACAACAGGGGCAAGGTGAAGCGATCAGTCTTCAACTTCACAGCAACTGCTTTCTTATATATTTTAACAGCAATTTCAAGACTTTTCTGTACTTTCTCCAACTTATCAAAAAATCCTAATTTTTTTAAATTGAGTTTCTTTTTTTTAAGATCCTCTGGTAGAGCGGCGATTAATTGCGTTTGGTTACAATCCAAACACTCCAACTTAGGCATAGATCGCAAAACCAAAATATTGCCTGTCATTGTAGTGGAAGTCAATACAACATGCAGCTCTTGTAAAGTACGTCGTGCTTTTGACTTTGGTTTGCAAAGTTCTTGAAGACCAATATCAGTGACTTGAGTGCATACAAGACGAAGTTCTTTAAGGGAAAGAGTAGCCAAGTACTTCATTGCATCATTTCCAACGTTGATACTAAAAAGATCCAATCTCTGCAAGTTAGGTAACAGAGTGCACAAATCAATACACAAATTGGTGGGCAAACTGCACATCAGAGGCAATTTCAATTCTCGTATTTTCTAACAAAAATAAAGATATAATTTAAGCTTACAAAATATTTCCTCTTTACACCTTCATTTTTTCTCCAGAACTATCAAGTAAATATTTGACATCAAAATTTTCATTGTCAAAATCAAGAATTAGTCCTTGCATACGATTATGAACAAAAAGTGCAACGTGACTTGGATGAGTATTAATTTCGTCTTCTACGTATTTGCATTCGGAAGCCCTGCAGAACAGTTCATCAAGCAAACTCAAAGCTATATTTTAGAAAATGAAAATTTCATAAGGTTTGTGACATCAGTTCTTTTCATTTCAATTGGTTTTAACCTACGCAACTGCTGGACGTAATCAAGCATAATTTTCATCTCTTCCAGCTGTCGTGTTTGGTCGGTTGGTAATTTCCATTGCCATACGGCTTTAACAAATGTTTTGTAAGCCAAAGTAAGTAAAGTCGGTGGTTTCAGTTTGATGAGCCGTAATTCTGCCATATTTGATTCACAAATGTAATATAAAATTTTCAAAAAATAAATAAAAAATGATGGTCTGTTTTTATTAAAGAACGTTTTGTATATGAATAGCTCGTGCAAACAATGTGTATAGGTGCTGCACTCTGACAATGTAACTACGGCGCTGCTTTTCAAAGACTCAAAGAAAAGCACTGTTGTTATTAATAGAAATACTCTGCCCGTTTGTGGTTAATTACAAGTTAAGCATGGCAGGGTCTGGTCCACGAATGATGTTCGATGATTGTCTTTGTGCTTGGACAGGGGATGAAATGATGATGCACGTGAGTGTTTTTTTTTTTTAGCAATCTTAATTTATAAAACAATATACGATTAAGGGTACCTTGCATTGCGAGAGACATCTAACATTCACAGCCAACATCAATGAATTTTGTAGAAAAACGATCACATTGAAAAACGTTGGAACATCAGTCATTTACTACAACTGGGAAGTAAATTTAATTACTTCAAACAAACCCAGAGTAATTTATCAGTAATCATTTTTTTTCTCTGCTAGATAATAAAGCCAAACACTAGTTTTGATTTTAAACAACAAAGGACAACTGTGAGATTTTTCTTCAATAAATCTCCAAGTGAAAGTTTTTAAACAAATTAAGGTACTGCCTCAGAAAAATATAAACACTTCATTGTTCCAGGTGTTCTTGTTCCAGACGACAAAATGACTGTTATAATATCATTCTATTCTCGAGAGCCTGGTCTTTTTCACGAAACTTGGCAGCTAAAAACACGGCCTGTTCTTTGTGGAGGAGCCAATGTCTATCTTAGATTAAGAGGCGCTGCTGTGAATGACAGTACTGAAGCGGCAGAAATAGCAAAAACTGAAGTAATTTTTAAATCAGTCTGTTTTTAATTTCATTGAAACAAGCTTGGTTAACTAGGCATATTTACTGCACCAACAAAATTTCAATATGGTTAACTCTATTTTGAGGCAACTAGTTAAAACTATAAATTCGCCAATTGTTGAGCAAATTAGTGAGGACAAAGTTGTATTTCGAGAAGAAGCCAACTTTCGGAATAGGAACCCACAAGTGCTATTACTTTTTTGTACATTTTTTTATACAAGTCTATTTAAATTAACTATGATGTAGCTGGGATATCACAGAGACGTAATAGACAAACTGCACAATATATATTCAAATGCAAAACCACATGCAAGACCATGGGATTTGACTTTCGAGACATTAGAATCGGTTCGGTTGCAATAGAAATTTCTTCACAAATATTTTTTACACTGGTTGGTTTTTAATTAAAGGCTGTGTACGAGAGTGACCACGTTACTAATCGTGAAGAGACACTTGAAGAAATCACTATCCTAAAAGGCATGTTGGATCATCCGTGTTTAACTACATTGACAATGGGCAATTATCATATTACGTAAATATTTTTATTATTTATGGTTGAACGAGTGAACTGTAACTTCACTTATTTCGGGGCAGGTACATACTTTGGGTGCAGACTATAGACCGAATGGTTTCCGAATCTATCAGCATTGTATTTGTGATGGAATCGCTCATAAAAAAACGAAAAGGTATAGTTTCGAAGTCCAAATAATGTTTAAACAGAAATTACAGTTTATACATCATTTTGTTCTGTCCTATATTGCTCCACTAGCTGGCTCATTTCTTTCTTTACCTGTTAACTAGATTTGGTCTCTCGAGCGCCGGTCTCTCGATTACAGTCACCAGAAGAGAAAGTACACTATATTGCACCTCAAAAAAATTGAGGTATAAGTGTATTCCTTGAAGGTGGAATTGTTTGCCAAAACTTATTTCGGCGATGGTATGCAACAAGGGTCTCATTAGGATGTTTTGTAAGTTCTTCCGGGGAAAAGCCAATTCATAAAGCAGTAAAGATTCTTTAGTACACATTAGTTTATGAAGCAAGATTTAAAATTCTTCTTCTAACCTCCGCTTGATTTTTTGGTACATTCCTTGGTAGTCTGCTTCGGGCCTACTGGAAGAAGCCAAATTGAAGTTGCAATGATGTTTATAACTTCTCACTGCATCATTTTCAATTAGTAGTGTTTGGGTTTTATATGCCATCGTCGCCGATTGCAGAAAAGTCTTTAACACGTGCTAAATCTGGCAAATATTTTCGTACACTTTTCAATTGTACACACTACCTCCATTATTTAGAGTGGGCTTACATTGATAGTAGTTTGCTGAAATAAATTTTTTGCAGTCTTATTTAGAAGAAGTGATTCCAATTGAATTGGCAGTATTGATGAGACGAGACAAAAAGCTTCGTACCAAATACAATGAAATTCTTTACTTATTAGTAAGATTCTTCCCTTTCTCTTTATATAATCGCCACTAAGTGCATTTTATTTTAAGGTGTACAGCTTAATATCAGAAATGATGGATGCGATGGAAAAAATATTGGAAGATGCTTGGTTTTAATTAAACTTCCGTTAAAGTCTAATTTGAGTCTTAACAAATAGTAGGTAAAATGTTTTTATTGGTATTTTTAAGCAATAAACTTCAATAGAAATGTAAACTCAAAAGTATTAATCGTTGAATATCAATGGTGTCACTTTTTATTCACGACTCATTTTGCAACTGCAATTACAAGAGGGAAGATTTCATTTTATATAACTTAAATAATAGTGCGAAGTTGGAGTTTTTCCGCTACCACTCAAACTCCGTGATGGCATACCCACAATGTCCTCGTCCTCATCAGATGTTGCATTATCTTCCAATTGTTCTTCGGCGCCATCAACATCTTGTAGTTCAGCAGCTTCTCCAACACTTGCTTCACTGGATTTCGCTAACTCTACGTGTAATTTAGCAAGCTCCTCTTCAAATTTTTTATCATCATCATCACCACCACCAAAACTCTCTTCAGTTGTATCGTCTCTAAACTCATCTTTTCCACCAGCTTCACGCTTTTCTTTGGCTCGAGCAGAATCCATTTGAATTTTAACAGCCAGCTGCTTAACTTCGCTTGCTGCTTGTGAGGTTTTATCGTCGATCATGCGATAATATTTAATCATTTCACTATGCGACTCTGTACTGGACGAAAAGCACAAGTCAATGTCATGCCACGTTCCTGGAAGTCCTTCCCAGACACTTGCATCAGTCATTTTTTGTCTTAACCATTCTTTGAGTCTGAGCTCTTCTTTGTTTAACAATTTTTTGGCTACAGCTAATGTTGTTTCATAGTGTCTCAGTTTCTGTGCTATTTCGATCACTTGTTGAAGGTAAGGAGACGCCTGTAGTGAATTACAATTATTTGAATGAAAAAACTGCTGTAGAGACTGTTAAATTACTTTGTCAGTAGCACAAAAATGGTGGAGTGTTCCTAATGCCAGGAGAAGCGCACAAATTTCGTGGATTGAAATAAATTCTCGACAAACTTTAACGATGTAACTGCGAACTTTCACCAACATTTCCAGTTGTTCTTGCACTTTGATACGAAATAAAATTGGAACAACCTTAACCACCATTGACCCGGCAAAACAAATATGTAAAGAGTTAAAAGACTTAAAGGATTGTCGGAAATTGATTTAACATTAGTTGACAATTAGTGCTCTCTGATCAAACAATGGCGCGATGTAGTTCTAATAATGGCCGTAGTTCTAACAATGGTGGCGCGACGGTACTCTCAGTTGGAACCGGAAATAATTCCACCTGGCAGTACCGACGCGCCACCATTGTTAGAACTGCGGCCATTATTAGAACTACCGACTACCGAAGCGACATCGCCCCATTCCTCTAGTATCAATCAACCTATAAAAATAGTCAGCCAAGCGCAAACCCTGTTTTGTTATTAAAAAGCTCTCTTAACTATATTTCTTACAAGTGTGTGAACCTTCTTCAACATTATCAACAAATTCTTCAGTTTCCTTTTGATCAAAATAAAAATTCAGTTTCGGTGTTAAATGAGAATTGACGACTTTTATAACCTACATATAACAAAACTATTCAGTATTAAATATAACCTAGCAATTATACTAATCCTTACTTTAGCAAAAAAAGAATACGCTGCAGCTGGCTTGTCGAGAAAACTCAAACCCATGTGAAAATACCCCCACATTGTTTGAATGCTTTCTGGTCCCCATTCTTCGGCAGCATAAAATAACTGCAAAACATCTAGTAAGTAACTAGATAAAAAATTCTATACACCTACATGTTCTGCTAAAGCATCTCTAGCTTCATCCACTTTTTCTTTAATTTCACAAATTTGTCCCAAGACTTTGAATAAAAAAAATTTAACTCTGGTGCTTGGTTCTCTTTTCTGGTAACACCATAACGCTTGACTCATATAATCTTCAGCGTGGTCTAATCGTCCAATGCCTATTTTCAATAAAAAGTCAATACTACGTTTTAAAATTTGTTCAATAGGATTTACCAAGACATCCTTGAACAACTCTACAATAAGTAGGAATTATTTCTACAGAGGTAGTGCCATAAATTTCCTTCACCCATCTCAGTTCTTGCATAACTGCTGGTACAGCTTGTTTAAAATTTTGGAAAAACAGTAGTTTTTTGGCGTATTCCGTGCAAACGTGTAAAACATAATGCTATCAATTTGACAAATAGATAATGGATGTCTGAAACGATTGTTAACTGTCATTTACCCGAATGGAAACAATTTTATCTCTATATTGCTGTCTTTCTATGTCAGTCACAAATGTAGGAACTGGCTTTTGAAGTTGTTTTAAACTGTCACAAATGCGATGGTGAATTGCATTCCAATCGCTCAGACGATGTTTCTCACTACTGAATCAAAAGAAATGAATTCAAAGCAGATTTCAAGGAATATAGTAAAGATATTACAAACCAATATAGTACGTAATGACAGTATTTACATTCCAGGACACCAGGTTCGCTACAAAGAGCACAGTGTATTTTCTTTTTGGAACACTTGCTCATTTTCGATCGAATAAATGTTCAAAATAAATTGTTTCCATGATGAGTAGTCTGCTGTAGCACTGACATAGAATTCTGGTACGATATTGTTGAATAACAAATAAATGAAACAATAGCGCACCAAAGAAAATACTCTTCTTCCCAGTGTCTGAAGACAAATCTGATAGGTACTGAAAGAATAGAGGGTAAGGCAAATAAAGTTAGTTAATAATTGCCAGATAGACCACAGAATTCTGTGGTGTTATTCTGTGGATAGACTACATGCATTCTATGAATATATTATCATTATTTAACCATGAAGCTTTTAAGAGGGGTTTAGACTGTTGTTTTACAAACATAGTTATTTTCCCCCCAACGGACAGGCACCCTTTAAGCTTACGATTGTTTCATTGTATTTTAGTTTATTTATTTACGCTTTGCAGATGGTGTGATAATACACTACATCATGTGCTGTGGTGTGATAGAACATCACGTTTACGCAATATACAAATGCACCATCATCGTTTGTTATGACAGTACAACACACATATAAAGTTCGTGAGTGCACCATTCTTACGTGACTTCAAACGTACTGTGTTGGGATGGTGTAAATGTATACGTATTGAATAAGGTTAAAACGAAAATCTCATACAATGTGGTTCGTATTTATACCATCGGCATTTGGTGAGACCATATAAAGTGCCTATAAAGTGTAGAACTATACGATCTGTACATGGTGTGGAACTATATAATGGTGTAATGTGGGACGTTTAGAGGTCTGTAAATAGTGACCGATTTTGGGTAAGCATGTGCACCCTATCTTACGTAATTTTCTAAGAGAGCATTTAAAAATAAGATTTCCTACCTTGGCCGTGAAATCACCGTCGTTGCCTCCGGTGCATTATTCTTTCGGGAGAGCGTCCTGAATTTCTGTCCTCCGTATGCTCGTTCGTCGAGTTGGGTTGAAAACGACGTTTAGAAGAAAATATTTGCAGTTGCTGTAGTTTATTCTTGTCTCCAGCCGATTCCTGTTTACGTCACAAACCGTAAATAAAAAAATAAAACTTTATTTCATTAACCAAACCACAAGAAGATTTTCCTTAGATTTTGGTGGAATATTTAATTCAATTCAAAACTCTGCACAGTCAAAGAAAAAAAAATTAATTACCCTTTATAGTTATTTTCGGCTGTTAAATACGCTCTTATTTCAAGCTCTAGTTTAAGTACCTATCCTATTTACTCATAAAATTTACATCAATCAAAAGGACGACTGACCTGAGGGTCATGGTGCCCGCCATCTTAAAAAACTATCTTTTGTTAGGTTGCCGATACAAATATTAAAAACTAATTCCTCGCCCTCAAAATTAAATAAAGATCTAAAGGTTCTAAGGGAGTATTTTTACTTTACACACGGGTAAAGTAGATAAATCTTAGAACCAGCGTTTTCACTTCAAACTAACCCAACCTTACCTAAAATCACGGTGTATAAGGTGAGGAGGAAACGGCCATATTCTCCGGGCATCGCTAAAAAGCGGCTCATTGTTAAAACCAGAAATCGGCCCTCCGCTCGACCCGCTAACTAGTGGTCGTTATTGAAAGTTGTTATTTTCCAAAAAAAAATTTGCTTCAAACTGGTATTAAAATATTCCCTGAACGTCACAAATAAATTATAACGATATTTTTAAGCACGATCAGCGCAAGAATAGTCTGTCTGTGTATATGGTCAGATATGGTCGAACTTCAAAAATTAAAATTTTTTGACCATAGCATTTACTAAAAATGTGATAATAAATGTACTTATAAACAGCTATTGTCAACCTTGCATATGTACAACAATGGCTAACAAACTGCTGTTTGGTAACAACAGAAGACAAATAAAGACTATACTTACTTTTGTATCACAGAGAATGAATACTTACACTATTTTTATATTAAAATCACTTTAAATAAAGCCAGCAAAAATGTCTTCTGGATCTTTTCAGAAGGTCTGGTATTCATTTAATTTTTATTATTCTCACTTAGAAATTCTTTTCCAGATCAATGTTTACACCACCGAAAGTGGAAAGAATCCGGCGAATTCTGCACAGAAGAAACCTGGCAAAGTTCAGCCTTCAAAGTACTAGTTGCGTACGTATGAAAAAAAAAAAAAACCTTCTGACCATGAACTTCATTTTTAGCAAAAAAACATTAGTTTGCCTCTGCGTGTCAACAGTTTTACTTGTGATTGGTGGTATTTGTGTGGTTAGCTTCTTCTCAGGAGTGTTTGACGAACCAGCATTCTTTGGTATTTAATTATTTATTAACTACGAATTTAAAAAATTTATTTACATTTAGGCCGTTATGGAACTAAAGATTCTTCCGAGCACCTATTCGACAGGTTTATGGGAAATTTATCTGACGATGAACCGTTCGATACTGAGTTTGTAACTATTTCACCTCAAGACATGAAAAATTTTCCAATGGAAGATGCAATTGAATTCTGTAATGCATTTCACGGGCATTTACCAATTTTTGAAACCTCAACTGAAGAAATACTCTTTATTACTGAAATGAAAAATCTTTCTTACCTTTGGGAAAATATGTGCGACGGGTTCTTATTAGGTGAAAACAAAATCCAAATACTTTATAATTTGACTAGATTGACTATATTCTTCAGGTTTCAAATTGAACCGCCATTTTCGTTACAAATCCTTAGACAATGTTAATTTATGGCCTTCTTTAAAAGACGATGTTGCTGCTTCAGAAGCGAGAAATGACAGTAACTGCGTACGACTTCAATTAAAGGCATCAGACCAGAATTTCTCTGTTTTGGACAATAAACCTTGTAGTAATATCACCGATTTTGACTGTGTGGTCGGCTACAAGTTTCAAAAATGTAAATCCATTTCATAACCTATTTTTAATAATCAAATTTTTTTTTGTTTACATTTTTGCAGATGCTAAGAAGTTTGGAATTGCGGAGCAATGCCTACAAACTGTTCGAATAAACGGATCCAATCCTGAAAATATGTTCGAAAATTTTCAGAAGTGTATGAAAGTGTCTGAAGAAGAGGAATGCGGATTGCTTTTGTTTGATAGGGAACGAGCCGCCTCGATGATTACAGAATTCGATTTTCCTGTTCCCGAAAAGTGTTGGGCATGTTAGTTTTCAAAATTTATCACTTGGTATTCTGAAAATTTTAATTACTGTTTTTTTTTTGTTTAGTGGATGTTAAATACTATTTCGAATATTTGGATGTTTATTCCCATCTCCCAGCAGTTTACAACATCAATGTATCTGTTCTCCACGATCCAGAACATGAGTGTTTGATTATAAACAGAAATTTTGAAATTGAAACGACAAGCTGCATTGAAGGAGGGTGTCCACTGTGTCAAAAATGAACTTAACTTTTGCTTGCTACGACAATTATTACTCTAAATTAGAAGACTGAGTATGATTGTATGTACTACTGGTTGCGTGTGATTCAATCAAAATTCGAATGGAGTATCTCTGCAATTTAAACAGCAGCTGTGTTGGTTGGGTAGATTTTGATTGATTTAAGCAGCAAACAATTTGCAAATAATTAATAGTTTTATTTTTAAACATGAATTAAGTTTTATGAAAATGTAACAAAGAAATTTCATGTAAAAATTTATACAATTTGAACTTGAAACCACTCAAAAAGAATATATAGCAAATGCATATAAAATTTAAGAGGAACAGGTAATATCCAAATCCTACTCATTGAACAATAATAAAACGAATCTAAGGTACTATAAAGTATAAATGGTACAAATAGCAACTGAGTCAAAAAACAAATTTTTAGAAAATAAATCGTCAAAAATGTTTTCATTGCCCACTTGACAAGCCAATACAACTGTTAAGCTAGTTCGATGAGTGGCGCCAGCCACCGGCAGTAATCTCAAATGCTTAAAATGTCAAAAGTCTACACTAGAGACCGCAACAAGCATATCAAAAACTTGAAAAGAAGTCGTATACATCTCAAATGATGTTACAAAAAGTTGATTTTGACAGCAATGGTTAACTTATTTGCGTCATCGCAAGGCAACATTGTCACTCTTACAGCGTTGGAAGATACGATGTTGAGCAGGCGCACATTTAACCACTCATAAGAAAACAAAATGACCCTCAAGATAAAATACAGTTTTTCTGCGGATGAGTCCTTCTATGACCTCCTGGTACCAAACAAGCAGGTAACGTGTTTCTTTGCCGCGAGGGGGAATCTCCATTCACGTAAGAAATTCGCGCACCACCCACATACTTGCGTTGCATCAAATCATAATCATAATCATCCGAACTGGATGAAGAACACGTAGAGCAAGAATCTTCCCCTTTATCTATATCTAAACATTTAGCTCCATCTTCTTCTCTCCCTTCCACAGCAAGATTTTCATGGCCACTGTAACTGTGACTTCGATGGAAGGAATTTCGTTTGATATGATGACGAGTTGTCGAGGAAGATGTGCTCATACTATCTGAACTCGCTTCAGCTTTACAACTCGCATGAGGCGGGGGACTTGACTCTCTAGAAGGGGGAGTAGCTTCAAAACGAACCGTGAGATTTTTGGAAGAGCCGCGGTGACAAACTTCACTCACAATCGACCCAGATAATTTCGTTTGTCTGGGTGTTGATGGCGGCGTCTCTATATCGACGCTTGTCTCTATCCCAATCTCGTTTCCACTGAATTGTGCCTCTGACACGCGTTCACATTCGGGAATATCGGTTAAAAGCGAGTCTAAATTTAAATCTGAAAAATCAACTGGTTCCCGACTCCGACTTGAGTTTCGCATGAAAATCGGAGGGTTCATTCGAAGTGGTGGAGATGACTCAGTGCGGATCGGAGCTTCCACTCGAGGTTGCTCTCGGGTCAAAGGACTTCGCTTACTGCACGCGATAGAACAGTAAATTTGTCCTCGGCGAGGCAGAAAAGGTCGGCCAAGAAGTGATAAACCACAAGCTCGGCATGCGAAACAAGTAGGCGTCGCGTGCCAATGCTGCCCGTCGTGGGTCATTTGTCCCTGGTCAACTCCGATTGGCTCTCCACAAGCGTCGCAGTATTCGGCAAACATTGCATCGTAGCAATGCAAGCAAAACGGACGTCCATCTTTCATCGTGTAGTGTTCCCCACCCAATTGTCTGTCACATTCGAAGCAAGCAAAATGTTTCATGTGCCAAGCACGACCCTCCGCTTCAGTGCATTCGTCAGCAAAAATTATCTGGCGAAGCAAAAAAAAACTCAATTAGAATAATTCGTTATACAAAATGAAGAAAGTTTTAATTAAATTATTAAGTAATTAAAAGTGATGTAGTCAGTGATTGTGTAAACAAAGAGAAAGTGAATTCACTTGTCACCTCGTCACATGCGGCGCATCGGGGTTTAAGTGCTTCTGCGTGATGTCGACCGCAGAATAGTTTGTTGTCTTTGTAGAAGTAGATGAGGTCGACAAGCAGCTCTGAGCAAACGCAGCACGTGAAACAGGCCGGATGCCAACAGACATTTCCCGCACGAGATGCAAAAACACAGATGTCTCCCGGAGAAAGTACTTCTGAGCACTGCAAGAAAAATAAACTTCAATGTAAAAACTACACACAAAATAAAACGACGACACTCCTCTTTCATTTTTCCTAAAACCGGAAACCGGCTTTTATAACAAAAAGGGTGTACAGCACATTTCACAGAACGAGGACAAAAAAGATTCTGTCAACACAGCACTTGCTCCCTCCAGTCCACAGATGGGTTATAGAACCAAATGGTACAAAATGACAGACGCCCCAATCGGAAATGGGGTGCAGACGAGTCGAATCCACAGCGAGATCGATTTACGAACCCTATTCATCACAGACATGCCGTACAAAAACAACCCAAAAAACTTTCATTTTTTTTTTTTTTTTCACCCCCCCAAAATCGCCACTGACTTCAATTAGTGATGGCGACCACAGGGATCAATCAACGCTCCCCTGCTCAACCCGACACGTCTTTTAATTTCGACGCTTCATCCATCGACAAAACTGCGATCCCAAATTACTTCTTTTGGCGCATCATTTTTCACGGTCAGTTTTAGCGTTAAAAAAAAAGTATCTAGCCAAAGACTACCGTGTGATTTATGGAGGATCAAAGGAAGGAAAAGGGGAAGGGCAAAATCCAAATCCCTAATTACGAGTCAACGCGGGTTGCACATTAAAGACGCTAATCTGAAATGCTCATCCATTTGGGTGGAGTCTCATCTAAAGTGCAGCCCACGTTTCACTCGTAAATGGACGAAGATAAGATGACTTACATTTTGGCACTTGGCATCGTTTTTGGCGCCCACTGGAAGCTGTCTGACAGTTCCCCGGCCGAGGGCATCTCGTTTCCTTTGCGCACTGAATAACCGAAGTTCTTTTCTCTCTTCGTCGCTTAATCCGTTACAATATCTGACTTCACTGTCGTGGGGTGGAAGTTGATGTAGGAGTTGGCGGATTCGATATTTTTCTCCAATGCTGTTTACGTAAGGAACTTTATCCTCCGGTAATACTGAGAAGTACAAGTGGACCTAGAAAAAAAATTGTGAATTTAAAGTTGAATCGTTCATGTGGAAATGATAAAGTACGAAAAATTATAGTGCGGATTTGACGCCAATTTCTATATGATTTATCTGATTCAGTTTTAGTTAATCCTCAATTGAATAAAATGTTTTTATGAATAAGAAATTAACTAATATGGGAAATGTCTGCATTCATGATTCTGGTGAATTTTGATTAAATTTTTAGATTTTTGACTCTTGTGGATTGGGATTTCAGACTCGAGTGTTTTGAACAAAATTTTAGATTGTAAATAAATATTTATTCAGGAGTTGTACGTGAGATTTGCCCTTTACAAATGAGATCCTTCGAATTCATTACAAAGAATTTTTCTTAGAATTTTCTAGCGCAACATTCGGATCTGTTACTTTTGTGAATTATTACAAAAAATTTTTAAGTTATAATTGCGTATAAATTTTTCAAACACTTTCTGAAAAATTTCAGAAATTTCTCCACGTCCTCATAAATTCCACAGGATTTTTAGAAAAGAGTTCAGATTCCTTGCAAATACTTCATATTATTAAAGAGTCAACGTTGAACATACACTCACACATTTACATGATTTTACAACTGCAAACTTTTAAAATATACTAAGCTCAAGTGAACTACCCAACACTTGTATTTTCATACTTGGGTAGAGTTTTACGTGTGATCGGATGAGAAGTATAAATAAAATGAAACAATACGTAAGGTAGACCAGTCATGTTACAAAGATAAATCTAAACGAGTTCAACAGCAACGCTTATCCTACTTAGCGAAGACGCAAATTATTAATCGCATCTTGTCACTCTCTTCTCATCAATCATCCACGTGTCATCGAAGAGGGTACTCGCGAAGGGTTTCACTTTAATTAGCACTTAAAACCACTGCTGAACCAAACGAAAAAGTTCGATGGAAAGTTGTTGACAGAGTAAATTAATCAACAGTGTTGTAGGCGAAATTGAAATAAAGTAATTTGTCAGAAGGAATAAAAATGACGGCACAAAGAAAGCGTCGTTTATTGTGAATGAATTGCAGGCGAAACGCATCATCACCATCGGTTCATGATGATGATGATAATGTTAATGAGGCCCCTGGGTCTTGTCTCATGCGTGCAAGGAATTAACGAGCTAATTAGTCAAGTGCTGACTCGACCAATTCCTACACAGTCGTGCCTCCTCGTCAATCATTTCCTAAGAATATGTACTCCACCCCAAACACACAATTCTCAAAAGGAATTTATATCTCACAGCGAATCTACTTCATTTTTCGATCCATTTCACTTAAATTCAAAGTTTGCAAAATTTTCATCTCATTACTCTAACTCATCTGAAAAAAAGGTTGAGGATGAAGTAAAATCCCGAGTTCTAATCTTGGTCTAATGTAAGCCTAGTGGCGAAATTGAAACAGTTGTGAGATGTTTTCGCTTTCAAACTCATTATGGGGATTGAATTCTACGGAGAAGGGGGATATGCAAAAAAGGAAGGCGCATCCAATCAAGTAGATCAAATAAAAAGGTTTTTTTTTTTTTTTTAAAAAAAAAAAAAAAAAAAAAAAGAAATTTGAACTTCGAATAAGTTTTTAGAGAGTAAAAATCTTTTTTGGAATCAATTTCATCCGCCCGTTATTTAAAACGTTCACGAAATTTGAACTGGCGTTGTGCGGAAAAGCGGCACGCTGCGCACAGGCGGGGCTTTTTTTATAGTGTCATGCAGAGAAGACTGATGCGTGTGTTTGTGTTATTGGTTCAAAATCTGCGCTGTTCAATATCCAAAACCTAATATCCACACCCCTTACATGATTGATTGGGATGCCATGTCTACCCCTCCACGAAAAAAAAAAAAAATATTTTCCCCTCTAAATTCTGCTAAATAAAAATACACAGACGAATCTCCAAAGATGACACATCGGATATTTAGAATTTTTCTCACTCTCAATATGCATCAAAAACAATTTCGTATCAAGTTACAATGAAAAATTCATAGGACGCGTTGCGCCCCACTGGGACAAAACTCATTACTAAGCGCAAGGACCACACAAAGATTAATAACCCCAAACCGGAAACTGATAAAACCCACGCCGCGTATCTTCAACTGCATCGCGGGAGTCCTAAAACCACCACTAGCTCTTTGGAAAAATTCAGAAAGAAAATAAGAAACCGACCATCTGGTTCAAATGGCCACCGGATGAGGGCCTCTAGGACGCCCTTATGACCAGCTGTACAAAATATAGGAAGGGAATAAAACGCGCGCATTATCATACGGAGATGAAGGAAAGGCAAGGATGAGTCACAAAATGTTTCATTTTCTGCATCCAGATGGCACTAAACCAACAACCATTTTCTCTTTTTTTTTTCTTCCTGACGTATTTCGCTGTCGATAATCTAGTTAGATAATAACCTATTTCTGCGCAACCCCAAGTAAAAAGGGTTGGGTAGGGGACCAGCAACTTAATTTGCCTCCCCTTTTGACTAGGGGAGAGATAAACATGGTTGATCAAGAGTGGGGAAGGGGGAGAGAAATTAAGTTAGTATTGTGTGTGTGTGGACGTGGAGTGGAGTTGGGGGTTTCGAGTGATGTGAAAAAACAACATGGAAGGGGGAATAATTCCGTCATCATGTGTGGCATCTCCAGTGTAAGCACTTATCTTTGTCCATTTTTTCCTTCTCTTTTCCTTTCACTTGTCTTCTGGAGTGATAAATGAAATTTTGTTTTTTCGGCGTCAAAGCGGAAGTCTCCCAAAGGAGGAAAGGAAGTTGGTTTGTTTACAGGAGTGTTTTATTGGGAGTAATCCATATTATTCTCTTTTAATCAATTGATGTTCACTTAATGTCTGTCACTTTGTTTTTATTCTGCAAGAGCGTCTTTTGGTTTTAATTAACAATATTAAGCGCGCCATGTCAGACGTGTCATGTGATGATGTATGGCAAGCTAATTGCAGTTGTGTATGTAATCCTAGCTTTCACTATAAATTAACTCGCATCGAGTTTAGTTGCTGGGTTATGCAATGAAGAGTTTATGAATTAAATATGTTGCCCATTTCTTGACATGTTGAAAACAAAGGTCTTTCGGTTATTGACTTTTTTTTTACCCGCAGAACCATCAAAATTTTTGCCTGACTCAACCAACTCAACGCTTATCCTTCAATTGCATTATGGGAGGCGTCTGGAAGCTGCGTCCCATCCTCTGTTACCCGGGCAACGCGACAGTCGTCAAAGACTCACTTTGTTTGTGTTGACAGTCCGAAACGGCAACGGAATTCTGATTAACTTTTTTCTAGCATTGTTTACGTTTTCAGTCAATTTATATCTAGTCAGAGTTCTTTTTTTTTAAAAAATATTGAAATGAAAAAATATGAAGACTTTTTTTTTTTTTTTAAAAATGTTTCCTTGACATTTCACTACCAGACGAGATTCGAACGAGACTTGAGCGAGATGACAGATCGATAGTTGGAAATGGGAATCCACTGGGCCGGGAATTAGATTTGGTCCGCTTCGTACTGCTACAGAATGTTGAATAGGAACAAGCCTAAACCCTTTTACACTCGAACTTTAAACTGAAATTTCCTCAAAAAGCCTTGACCAAAAATAAGATGTGTTTCTTACGGGCGATTTCTAAGTAGGGGTGAATGTGGCGTGAGCAATATTTTCTATTTCCGGTGTCATGGCCATCTTGATTTGGGGTCAGAGTCACAAGAGGGTGCTGATGAATTGCTTTTGGGCCTTGGTGGGAGCTCAATTGAGAACTCACATACCCGTCACTGGGGATTTGTTCTGTCTTTAGTGAGAAGGGACACCATGTTCTGTCATGCACTACTTCATCCAGATACAATCCTGCCAGCTCTACTAACTTCTTATCACTTTTAATATAAACTGCATTTGACAACATATTTTATATTGTGGTCATTAATTTTTTTTCCCTTTTCAAACGGCATTTTAATTAGTTTAATTTCTTGGAACTAAGTGGGATGGGGAAGAGAATGTCCATCATATAAGGCCAGGTGAATATAGCCTATAATTAACACGCATTTAACCCTTCGGCCACAATGGTTTGTCACGATTGGAAGAGAAAAATGTAAATAATAACAACCTATTTTGGTCATAGACATTTTTTCAAACGTTGCATTTCCATTTTGTAGTGTCGTAAGCTTTGTATAATGAAATAAATTTGGTATAATCAACATTAAAAAAAATCAAAATGGCAGTGCAGCAGATGTTGCTTGAAAGAAAATGAAGGGTCATCAGAAAATATGAGTGGACTGAAAATTGGCTATTACCTTCGTTAAAGGATAATGGAAAAAAAAATTCTGGAATTTTCTAGAATATTTTACAATTGAAACAAAAAAATTGCATGTCATAAAAACTCTTGGATCCTTCATCAAGTGTTCGAAAAAAAAAAATTCCATGAATCTTTCAGTTCAACTCCCCAGGAGTCTAATGCCTAGGAAATGAAGCCGCCTCCCAAACACACTGAGGATGCCATTACTTTGTGCGGAAAATATAGTAAACACAGGTGGAATATCGGATTGGGAATCGAGTGAAACAATCGACTATTTACAACTGCCACTTGATAAGTTCGTTGATGGAATAGTAATCAATTTCTACTCAATATTCCACCAAATTACTCCACTTTCGTTTGCAAAATGATTACACGAACTGCATACAGATTAATTTCAAACCTTCAATTTCATTCAATTCACTTGCCAATAGAAAAAAAAAAGACTGCAATTACCATATTTACAAAAACGGAAAAAACAAACTCCAAGGACTTTGACTTTAGTTTACTCTAAAGGAAGAAAAAAAAAACTTTAATTCTTCATTTGTTTTTACTCAACTGTATTTTTCTTTTCATGTCGTTTAATGATACAGCAGGATTTTGTGAATGCAAATGATTCGAGTCATTTCCTTCCTCGAAAAAAGCCCTACTTTTCTTTCCTCTTGAGATAATTTTCTCAAGGGGGAAAATAATAATAAATAAAAGTGTCGTCTTGGCATTCGAAAAATTCCTTACGAAAATTGTCCAATGAAAGTAAAGCAAAAAAATATTTAAAAATGAACATTGGTGAGTGGACTCGACTTGGGTCGTTTTATCCCTGAGGAAGTGCAATTAAGGGTAGGGCAGGTGTGGGATAGAAGAATGCATACACTCCTTAGCCCCGCGGCTCAACCTCTTTAACTTGTAGAGATAAAATAATCTCTTATTTTGACGTAATGTTGCTATCAATTTATGGAAATTTTAAACATTGCCGTTGGGTGACATGCAATCCAGTAAAGTTATTAAAAAAAAATGGCTGACCTGTTCTGGTTTAAGACCCGGCGGCACCCACGTGTATTCCTCTAATGCACAACCACTGTCGTCGTCCGATTCTGAGTGCCGTTGACCGATTTCGCCATTACCGACTTCAATCGATTTGGACATTTTTGTTATTAACCTTTCGGCTTCCTCTCGCTCAGCACCGGAACTGAGCGCGTGATCATCTCGGGAACATTTGCAGTTCTGGCACACTTTCCTGAAATATACGTAAATTGAATTTAATTAGAAAAATTTGTCTGTTTTTTGTACTTTAAAAAAAATAAATATGGTTAGTGATTTACAAATGACGTCACTTTTCCGGTTATTTCAGGTGTGTCATTTTGATAGAACAAGTTGAGAATTTTCTCACAATCTAACACCTAATTATTTATCTCACATCCCCCTTTCTCCAAAATGGCGTCCAATCTTTATATTTCTAATTGCAACGCAACGAACTTGCTGAATGCTGAATTCAACACGCAAACACAACTTTTACGTAGCATGTGGGCTAACAATTCACGAAATTTGACATTTCAAAAACTTGAAAAAAGTTTTTTCACATTGTTCCCACGAATCAACTAACAAAAAAAAAACCCTTGCCACTGACCGATTTTCGATCATTTTTTTAAATTTTCCGGAACCAGATCACTTGGCTAGGCGTTGAAAAATGTAATAAACTATGTACTCACATTGTATCGACATTAGTTGTAACTGTTTCCATTGTAGAAATAGTTTGACAAGCGATAGTTTGTTTCCTAGCATAAGTCTGCCTGTACACTTTGTATTGGTCTCCATAAATCCAACAAACTTTCCACCATTGTTTACACATGAACGTTTTAGTGTGTCCTGCATGTTGTTGTTGTTGTAAGCTCTTATTCAACATCTTCTTTACGATAACAAACTGCGTGACCTCGTAGTAAATTGCAATTTGCAACAACTTTTTCAACGAGTATGGTTTGTCCTCAAAACGAGTGCTCAAGATTGTGAAGAGTTCACTCCTTGTCTTAAGGGGGGTTCAAGGTGCAATTGCAGCTTAATGACGTGTTGTATTTATTTTCAAGCCTTGAAGGGACTCGCAAAGTGGAGAACCGAACCAAGGTAAAATGTAAGTCCCGCCTAAACCTAAGTTATAGATTTCTTTTTCAAGGAGATTTATAAGTTATAAAACCAAGTTTTTTTAAGTGTAGGTCACGTTAACAAGTAAATCACGTCATTAAAATTGTAGTTTGTGGTTTATCACTTTCTCAGATTTAATTTATCACTGCATAAAATGTCATATTTCACACCAGAAAGCAATTCGAAATTTTAATTTCAATAAACAAGGAAAGTTGTAAGGTAAGACGTCACCACACATTATCTTTATCATACATGACATTTCTTTGCAATTTAAACGTATTTCGCCTTTTACAAGTTGTTACAGATGTTGTACTGTCACATTACCTTCACACACATTTATTTTTGTAATATGACACTAATTCGTTATGTATTTTCATGTATAAGGTCCGTACACCTTTTCCCCGCGACGCGATGCACTCTCTTCGGCCGGGAGATTACGGGCAACGTCCGTACACCTTTTCCCCGCGATGTGCACTCTTATCGGCCGGGAGGTTACAAGCAACGTCCGTACCCCCTGTCCCCGCGACTTAGTAGCTTTGTCGGTACGTTTGTTGCATGCACAGCTTTAAGTCAGTAAAACTATATTTTTTCAATAGGTCAAGAGACAGAATCATACAATTCTATGACCAATTGTAAAGATAATATTGTTTTCTAACCTAATTGAAAAACGTTTGCTGACTTGTAACAGTTGTACATTACCTACTCACTATTTTATCAGCATTTAATTTTCTTTATTTAAGTAAAATACGTGATAATTTATCTGCTGGCTTAACTGCTTTGTGGTTATATTAATATTACAATTTTAAACGTAAGCTGCATTGCCAATCTGAAATGCCACTGTGACATTTTCAAACACAATTTGTAGCGAGTGAGTCCAAGATATAGATACGATGCACTAACAAAAATGTTTAAAGGTTCATAATTCAATGGAGGAAACGTTTCCTGTTGTCACGTCAATTCACAATGATGGATATTGTTGAGCAAACCATGTTGAAATCTCAAACAGTTCCAACTCAGTTTGAGTTTCTTAAATGTTGAAGAATTTAATAATCAAAAAGCGACCATTTTTTTAATAACCTGAAGTAATTTGAGCTGTCAGATATGTGTATGATAATGGTAATGAGTTTTAAAGATGGTCGCTTTGAATAATGTAGAGTTTAATGGACCCAATTAGAGCAAGAGTCGACTTAGTAATAAATTAAAAGTGTAATGGTGAGTTACATTCGGAAACAGATGGCCACTTGTTATTCATAGCCAATGACAAGGTGCAACTAATACGGACTTGATGTGGGCAAAATGCCATCAGTTCAAGCTCATGAACTCAGTTTAAGTTGCTGTAATCTATTTGCTTTGTACCGCATTCCAAATCCTTTTCCACTTTTAATTAACTTTCGACACTTGATCGATGCCACTACCATTTTTTTCAATCCAACTGCCTGTGAGTAACATTTTGTAAACATTGATCTTATCATTACTAATTGGTTTATTGTTAGAAATGATTTGTCAGCACCAAAAAAAAAAATAATAAAACAGCAGTCACTTATATAAAATGTTAATTTTCTAACCACGAGTTCATCACTGTGTTAACATCACTTTTTAGTTAATTGTAATTAATTAATGGCCAATTGTGGCAACAAGGGTAATCAAGTTAAATAAAAAGTTGATTACATTATGGACTTTTATGAACACGTTATGATTCAAAAAATTAAATTATAATTAAAAACAATCAGAAAAAAGAAAATATTTCTTCACTGTGTAAAAAAACACAAAATTTTTAAGATGCAATTTATCTTATTTCATTTTTTTTCTTGTTCTAGGCGTTTTCCACAGTCTTTTCTTTTACACTCCAACATCTCACTCTACATGTTATTTCATATTGAAAACATTTGCAAGTTTTCTAATCATATTACAATTCACCAACCCCAGAAACTAGCAATGCCCATAAAAGAAATAAAAATATAAAAGAGAGAAAAAATAAGAAAAAAAAAATACATGCTGCAAAATTGGATTATTGAAGAAACGCAGACTGCAGTGCGAAAAATACACTACCTCCCACACACAAATATTTGAAAGCTGCATCAAAACCCCCGAAAAAAAAAAAAAAAGAAAATGAAAATAAAATGAGAGGTCCAAGTGACAGGTGTCGACTCGGAATTTGATTAAGCTTCCCTCACTATTAAATTCAGATCCAATCATACTCATGCATAATTCAAACGATTTATCTCAAAACACGCCTCAACTTTAATATATCCTTTTATTAAATCTACCACAAAATTATAATCCACTAATTTCCATCTCATATTTGCAGTAATTTCCTTCCATTCCCTAAAAAACTTACTACCCGCATTCCGATTTAACTCCAAACACCTGCCACCAGATGGAGTACCCTGGCAAATTTATTGCCTTGCTTCCGGTAATTAGGTAAGCTCATAGTTCGAGCCATTTAACTTTGAGATAGGGTTAAGTGTATAAAGATAAAAAAAAATCGTTGAGGAAGATATTTCATCATCAAGACGGGCAATTTTGAGATATTACTTCTGCACGGTTTGAGCTCAAAATTAAAATTGACACCTCCAAATTACCAATTCATTTTATTACTATCCTTTTTTTCTAATCTTCAATCTAAATTTAATTGCTCAATTAAAAGTTACACACTTTTTTTAAAGTGCACCATTTCGCATTAGAGAAAACTTAATTTAGTTTACTTTGACAAACTAAAATTAGTCCGCATCATTTTTTATTTCCGACGTGTTTAAAAACGAATTAGAACCTAATCAATTCGTCATTTACGATATTCATAACAAACATGTTACAATAAAAATTGCTGCTCTAGATTTAATTAAAAGACAAAACTATATAAAATTCCCTGATGGAATAAAAAAAAATTATAATTACTTTTAATTTTTTGGATTATTAAAAATAATTTACTCGTATAAAAATCTCGAGGGAAGGTTTCACTTTTTTTTTCACTCGGTGTAAATTTCGTGTAATCAATTTTGGCGCCCAACGAAAGGGGGCGACACAAGAGGGATATGAATGTCGACTATCATTTAGCATCTACTCGTGGCGCGAGGGCGGAGGTGAGAGAGAGAGGGAGGAGAAGACGTCGAGTCCTTTAGGGGATAATGAATGCGCGCGCAATGGGCTATTTGGTGCCAAATTGAATTCCAGTCGGTCCGCCATTTTTCACAGGGGACCATTCAAGGTTGGTGTCAAAAGTGTCGTGCTTCGCTCCACTTCCGCCACTCATCCGGAAATAAAGGGCCATTCATAAAAACGAAATCGCACGTGAAATGGTCTTGTAAATTTCCCCCTGCTTTGCAACAAACTTTTCATTTCTTTACACCATTTATACAAACCAAATCACTTTTAATTCCAACTGCATCTGTCCCCTTGCTCCACTTTTATGTCCTGTCCACTTGTTTTTACGACGGATGCGGCGTCCACCGGGAGTCGCAGCTGCGTCCCTTTCACCGGTTTACGACGCAATCTCCAGATACAAATGGCAATTATCACAAATTACAATGCCCTGACTTGTCACTTGACAAAAATCGCCCTCTCTCGACAAAAGATTTATATCAAAGTGAAATAGTCGATTATATTTGGATAATAAAAAAATATTCTCACTGTACTCCACTTTTACGAGAGTTTAGAACCAAATCGCGTTCTCTATTTCATTTTTAATGTAAATTGTAAATCACGCTTGAAGTCGCGGCGAAATTAGTAAATGAAGCGTGAAATATGGCGTATGGCAGGACTCTTTTCCTTCACGCCCTTAAACCTCTCATACATCTCGATGCAAATGCGGTGATGATGGATGCTGCAGATTACTAAATCCAACACCAGGGAAATGGCGTTTCAGCACGTGGTTGTGCGGGAGTATTAGAGCGAGACAAGAGCTATGGTCAGGTTTAAATCATCACTCACAAATGGCTGATAATTTATCAACTGACTTTTGCTTTTAAATAGAACCCACTCAAAAATGTCGTCTTTTTTAACCGAAAAAAAAAATATCGAAAGAAATCATTAGTCAAAGAAAATTCGTGTGCAGATTAATCAACTTTTTCTTTTATTAAAAAATAAAACGAAGCTTCAAAACTCAATGGTCCCTAGGATAGAAAAAATTGGCTTCATCCATCAAACGTCCTCCCCGTGGTTTTCCATGAAACCCAAGAAGAATATCCAAGAGGGTAAACCGACGTGGATTGTGGTGTGTTGAGCATAAAAAAAATCTCTTCATCTGCTCATAAATATATCCAAATCGATTATTTTTGCAATACTTTTTTGACTTCAGCAAAGTTAGCAAATGTTAGAAAGGGCATTCTGGGTGCTAGATGAGGCAGATGTAATCTCCTTATTCTATCCAGCTCACTTAATAAGCAATCGTGTAATGTCTTACTGGTTCTGGTCTTCAAGGATACAAAAAGCAAATCACTTCAAGTACCGCTAGACCATACTTGAAGGGTAATTGCATTACTAAACCTAACACATTCTCGGAAAAGGGATTAGCAGGGAGAATGCAGAATTTTAAGTAATTGATTTTGTAACGGAAATTTTACGCTCACTGCATGGTAATGTATTCTATGTTGATGTCCAGAGTTAACGGAGTCGAGTGAAGTGTGCTAAGCTAACTCACGCTAACTTGAGATACAGATAGTGACAGGTTCGCCAATAGAACTTAGTCACGTGGCGCAAATGAGGTCACGCGAACCTGTTTCATGACAGCATAACACCTCGTATGGATGATTAACAATCCTGTGGATACTGGGATATTACAACAAAGACCTACTAAAAAGAAGCTTCTGTGGGACTTCCGGTCAGAATGTCTGTGACCGGAAATAAGCTGGCCAGCACAATGGTTATAGTTCTTCCTTCAACTGATTTGTGGTCTTTGATTGCAGTAATCTGTCTTCAAATAAGTATCGCTAACATTAACGTGTGTTTAAATTTTACGTTATACTTACAGCTAATTTAGAATGCATAACTTCAGTAATTCAATATGTAATTTACAATGACACAGAAATAGTTTTTTACATTTTAAACAAATTTAAAGTTCAAAAGTGTTAGTACAGAAACAACCACTAAATCTCTCTCTATTCAAAAATGCTATTGTTAGGTCTATTGTCACGCAGGATCAAGAGTGAAAACGCGAAAAACTATTTGACTTGACATCTCTTTACACCCCCGTTTGCTCACATTCCGAAATAAAGCCCACAAACCAATGGGGCGATGTAGTTCTAATAATGGCCGCAGTTCTAACAATGGTGGCGCGTCGGTACTTCCAGGTTCCACCTGACAGTACCGACGCGCCACTATAGGAAAACTGCCGCCATTATTAGAACTACCGAAACGACATCGCCCCATTCTGAGAACACCCTAATTAAAAACTACTCGCTTCTTCAATTAGTTACCAGATGGCGCAAATAATCATCCACGAGACATTGCAACAATTTCCATTAGCTGCCCACTCCTTTTATCCCCACATGTTGCGTTTTCTCTTTCCAAAATTCCAACCCAAGTCACGTGACTAATTGATTACAACATAAATGCCACGTGACTGCAAATGGACCTACGATTTCACCCTTAATTATCTCGAGATGACTGTGGACAAATTCCAACCACGTCCGAAACGGCCACTCTTTATCTCGATCGGGTGTCTACACTGGCACAGCATCTGCAGATGAGTTGCCATGGAACCCGCATCCCATTACAACGCTATTGTTCGTTCTGCGCATTCAGCAAATTCTGAAACCTAAATCTTGTACCGCAACCTCAAAACCTTTTGTTAAAACATCATACGGTTCTATGACAACAGCACTCACGCTACCCATTCTCTTTTCTAAATGAACCCAATTATTACAACAATAATTTGGACGGCCATTTTGATAAGTTGCAATTATGAGGCAGAACGAAATTGGAGTATCGGACACTAATTAACCTCATTAACGACCGATGGCGGGTTGTAAATTGCCGTTCAATTGCCCAATGTGACATTTTATCAAAGTAATAAAACCAACAATAGGCGGCGTCAAGAAGGGAAAAGTAAAAAAAAAACCGTCCAACCATTTCTAATCTATGTCCCGTTCGTCTCAAGTGACTTATAAACGTCATAATGTTCATATCAGATGACATAACTTTTTTCTTCTGAACTTGCAATCCCAAAGGTTGCGGTCTCAGAATGGCGTTATCACTGTCGACCATCTTTTTTTTTAAAAAAAAAATCTTCCTAAAGTTTTATAATTAAAATAAATCATACGAAACTCTTACATTTGCATTGCTAAATATTACACTAAGTTTAAGTCCCTAGTTGAAGCCTGAAAAAAAAAAAGTTGGAATTTTCTCCCCCTCTCGCATCTCTATGAAGCAATATGGAGGATGAGGAAGAGGATAATGTTCATTGCCTGGAGCAGCACGCGCAATTTTTTTTAATGGCTGCCATTTGACTAAACAGATCTGCCAGTTCACCTCAATTACAACTTCTGTTTTATTCAACTTCCTCAACATGTGTGAAATCTATATCCAAGAATTTTAGAAATTTTTCGAAAATGACAATTCCAAGTTTTGTATTGAAAGTTGCGTTTCTCTCACTACATGCTACGCCATATGCTGTACGATTGAATATGTTCTAGAAGAATTTTTGTCAAGTTAAAACGTTGTATTACACTCTATATGAAGTTATGAATTATCAAATAAAATACATCACACAGATGGCATCGCACGTAATAAACAAACTGTCAAAACGGCCCCATCTTTAAATATTTACAGCAAATATTAGTCGAGCCATGAAATGTGATGTTTGACTACCCCGACATTTCCGCGCCCACCTTATTAATTTCGTGCGCCAACATTCCAAATACAGTTCATTTACTTGTCTCATTCCGTATTTCCCCCTGCATGTTTTTTTTTTATTTTTTGCTTCACAGATTTCTAATAAAATCCTCTTTTCTCCCTTCAGATTACTCCTTGATAATCACAATTTTTTTCTAACAGCGCTTCATTTCCTGCTGCTAAAAATTTCAATTTGCCAAGAACAAAAGAACATCGCCAAACCCACATCTCAAAAACTACAAAAGGAGAAAGAAAATTAAATGAAATTTAAAAAAGTTTCCCCACAACTTATCATTTCATGTCCTACACTCCAATTATTTAGTCTCAAAGCAAATTAGATTGCAAATATGCGCAACTCATGACCCCCTTTATGATACAAAAAAATTGCTGCGGGTTTCATCATCAGACAAATTATAGTATGAATAGTGATCAATTACCAATTTTTAAATTTTTTAAGTTAAAAATACATTGATCTTACCTATCGAAGGCCTCGTGACATGTTGTATGGTGGGATTTAGGGGTCATGAGTTGTGGGTCTCTCCCTTAAGGGTGCACATTGTATTTACAGCGATTTATTTCTTCTGGCAGCTGGCGATAAGCTCGCGTACAGTTGATAACGAGAATCACCATTGGTTGGACACCAATAGCGCGCTATCGTGCGACTAGAATGCTAACTATAAACTTACTTCCCAAACTCAATCACGTTTTGACTTGAACATTTCAACTACATTTTGCCCCATAACTACAAAGACCTTTTCAACTTGAAAATGTCATATTTATAAATGGTCAACACATGGTACAAACATAAAACTCAATCCACATATTCTTTTAGAAACGTGAACGACTTCAAGGAAATATAAAAATGGAGGTTTAAAACTTTTTGTGTAGGAGGGAAAATTTATTGGTCCATTCGAAACCTCCTCCACTTTTCCTAAAATCCTTTTTTAATTGAGACGCTTCTGCTAGGGGGGTTAAGCTCCATTCCTTCCTACTTCCCTTCCATCTTATTTCTATTTTTAACCCCTCTTTTCTATTTCCACCCCCACTCAAGATAAAAAAAAAAAAAATTCTAAAATGATTGTCGTTTGTCAAGAGGAATTCTGGGAATTTTTTTAAAGCAATTAATTAACTCATTGAAACACGTTGTGTATGTACAGTAGTAATTGATCCAATTATTGTAACTGTAATAAAAGTTAAGTTTTATTCTTTCCAAGTTGTGAGCTTTAAGACAAACATCTTCAATTGCAAGTCATTGATCTTTGGCATCGCCCCCTGGGTCCTGAGTTTCCTTGGTTGCTATAGTTACAAATGCCAATTCACTGTTCTTCTTACGTGGTCCTCAAGACGTGCGTCTCTTGAGATACATGTGATTGCGTCAAGGCAAATTAGCAGCCTATCATCTGGCACGACCCCTTTCCGTTGGTTTGGTAAAATTCCTTTACATCATACAACGGTAGATGCAATCCCAATTTATGATTATGAGGGCGGATGAGTATAAATTTCACGTTAGATAAATTTTAACGCACACCAATAAATTGCCAGAGTTTTGCAAGGTCAGAACTGACTCCACCTGACAGGAAAAATGAAATGACAAATGAAGATGTTTCACATGCAAATCCAGCCATTCGTCATGGATAATAAAAACCAATATGGCTACTAGGAGGTGAAAAGCTTTCAATCATGAAAATTTACATTTTCTCTTCTATTGTGAAGTGCAGTAAGGGTAATAGGTACATTGAAAAACGTCTTTTCCCATCATTCCCTATGTAACACTGTTCTGTACTACGCCTTCACTATTCTAGATAGTTTACTTCATGAAAAAAATTTATATTACGTTACGTAATTCTTAATGTTATACAATATTTGACGTTGCGTAAAACTTAACGTTACATAATACGTAACGTTATACTACGTTTGACGTTGCGTAAAACTTAACGGTACGTAATACTTAATGTTACAATATTTGACGTTGCGTAAAAACTTAACGTTACGTAATACTTAACGTTACTTGATAATTAACGTTACGTAATACTTAACGTTACTTGATAATTAACGTTACGTAACGCTTAACGTTACTTAATAATTAACGTTACATAATGCTTAAAGATACGTAACTTACATAATGCTTAAAAATACGTAACTTACATAATGCTTAAAAATACGAAAAAACTTAACGTTACGTAATACTTAACGTAACTTGATAATTAACGTTACATAACGCTTAACGTTACTTAATGATTAACGTTACATAATGCTTAAAGATACGTAACTTAATAATTAACATTACTAAATAATTACCGTTATGCAAAACTAATCTAACGTAGTACGTAATGTTACGTAAGCAAACTAACATTCGTAATACTTAACGTTACACAAAACCTTACGCTACAAATACCTTGTGTATTACGTTAAGTTTTACTTTGTTCTTCCGTAAAATTTTACGTCTATTTAAATACAGTTTTTAAATTTACGTTATAAAATACACTCATCCGCTACACTAATTTCGGTGGAATTTTGAATTTTGACCCATTTTCTGAAAAATTTTTCAGGAGTGAGCCAAATGCTTCTTACTACAAATTTCGTAGAAAATAAATTATTCTAGAACATTTAATTTCCCCATTGGTATGGCGTGGCATAAAGCTAACGGGAGGTTTTAACTCGAGGCCGTTTATAACTGTATGTAGCAATGCTTTCAGTTTTCAGATCACATTTAGATTTTCAGCTGTGCTTATAAATATTAAAATTCTTGACTTTAAAGTTATGTGCTCCTTAGAGAACACTATTTTTCGAGTTTTAAGTGTTTACTCTATTTTGGACGAAATTTTTATTTCTGTTTTCTTAACTCCCTTACACAAACTTCTCAGCTTTTGGCACTTTCATTCTTTGTTTACTTTATAGATTTTTAACCATAACTGCATTAAGTCTCTTTCTTTTTTTGTCCCCTAAAAAAAAAAAGATGAAAACAAAGTCGCCCCTTTATCGACTCGAACGATTTTCCTTACCAAACTTTATGAAATGCTTGACTGATTTGCCTTCAGCATCAGCCGGCATATCAATAAAAATTCAATCATTGCTCTACTCATTCAATGGCGACATAAAACTAAATGACTCGAGACGTTCTACTGGACTGTTCGATATTATGCCCTCCTAACCCTATCAAGACAAATGAAGTTCATTAGTGCAACACACATACATAGATTTGTCTTCTCACCATCAATTAGCAGTGAAATATCTAATGAATGTAAAGCGCGCCAAGCAAATGATTTTAAATTGGCCAAATTTAATGCGAGCAAAACCTTGAAAAATTAAAGAGGATTAACCCGTGCTACTCTCACGCGTTTTCTTCATTAAAAGCAGAAACCTCGTTATTAGAAAAATCAATCAACGACAAAATATTCCCTTCTAATTAAAAGTCTAACGGTATAAAAGTGTGCGAAGAGTTTGATTTGTAAGGAAAAAAATATGTGCAACTTGTCCTTTTTTCCTTTCGCCTTTGGTAATCCAGAGTGGGATTAGAGAGGTGGGGAAACACGGAAATCTGCTCCCATAAATTTTCCCAAGAAGATGTTATGACAAGAAGGGAAGGGAGAAGGGAAAAGTGTTAGGGGCGGGGGAAAACGAATCCCTTTTCCCTTCTTTTTCGCTCTATATACAAACACCAGTGGCCATTTTGGCGTACGTGTAAAAATTTTCTATTTTCTTTTTTTATTTTATTTTACATGTGAAACAAAATTGATTCACCGACTTGGCTTTAGTTCAAGCCGGTTACTATGGTGACTAAAACGTGCGACTACAGTCCGAAATTAAATTTAATTTTCAGGATGGCATCCTCAGGGAATGTAAAACGTAATTGAAAAATTGAAAAGACCTAAACACTTTCGAATTTAAAGTTACTTTAAGAAGAAAAGGCCACTTCCGGTTTAACTGTTTCGACAAAAACATATTCAAAATTTTTAAAAAAATATTAATTAGACATTAAGTCGTGAAAAGACGAGAGAGAAAAAAAAAAAGTCGGATGATTATAGGAAAACGGCGCTCCTTATCTCGTTACTCCACAAGCATAATTATGAAAAGTTAAGTGAAAATATGAAACGATTCAACCTTTGACCACAATTTCCTGTTATCTCTAGAACACACAAGCGAGGGTGCCCACAGGGTTAAGATTTCATCCACCTAAATTCGAACTTGCCACTTTTTTTCTTCAGTTTCGTTCCTCTTTCATCTTTCTCTCGAAGACTTTGATCTTGGCAAAGTATCCTCCAGGGAATTGGAAGAGTTAGGCAACGTCTGCGTCTTAATCAAATTGGCAGTGCCGACAAAACAAAATTTTCTTATCGATTTTAGAATGTGGTCACGACCAACTCAATTACTCAACACGCACCTGCATCAACACCCAAAACCTCGATTACATGCCGCATCAGTTCGTGGACCTCTCAAAGACGGCTTTAGGCTGAGCAGAGTTCATTGGACGATATACCAATCAGAGTCAATTCGATTGATTTTTCCACGTGACCTTCCCGCTATTTTGTTATCAGTTGCATGTCAGTTAGACTTAGAACTCACTTCAGTGATCATCAATGCTAGCACATGATGGAGGACGATGAAACGTGCATTCTTCATTTTTCTCGTTCTCAGAGTACAACGCCGTCTGTCGTAGATGGGAAACTTGGAGAGGGGAAGGGAGTGTTATTACTGTATTTCCGGTTTGAGAAAATTTTGCCCGCTCTTATTAAGTTATTATCCGAGTTTTTATTTAACTAATCCGATTAGAGTGTCAATGATAGGAATGACTATTAAATCTCTTCCTCAATTAGTAAGTTGAACAAAAGCACAGGAATGTTAACTTTCTCACTTAGATGCTCTGAGAGAATTGTTTAAATTAGAGGTTTGAACAAAAGAGCATTTGAAATGAAAAGAGGAGGAATTGATGCGAGCATGTGGCCGGAAAGAGTGAGTATTTGGAGCAAGAACATTGTCGTGCGGAACCGTAAGAAAAATTCATTACGTTTAAACAATCTTTGACTAACAGCGTATTAGTGCGCTGAATCATAGTTTTCCTAGCGGAAGGCTGGAAATACACAACCAGGATACAGTAATGGCTGCTACAGTTGGCGGTTTTGGCGTTCAGAGCATGAATGGCTGATAAGATTGCAGTGCATTGTGGGATATAAGTTAATCACATTTGACCTTATATTGAATTTTCCGAATTTAAGTAGCCCAGTTTGGTCAAATGTATCTCAAAATAGTAATCAGACGAAAAATAATTTTCCGCTGCACCACATGGCTCACATACGGAGCCCTGTAAAGGACACTAAGCAATTTTTTTTTATCTCGTTATAACGACTTAATAATTCGTTATAACGAGATAATAAGGCTTATTCAATAACTTCCTGACTTGTGAGTAGGGCAATTTTAATAATCGTATAATTGTCTAATTAACTGTTTAGGACAGGCTATACTAAAACTTTTATTTTTGTCCTTACAAAATAATTTGATCATTTTTAACCAAGAGTTTAGAACTTCATCACGTCATCATTTTGTAGTAATTGTTGATAGTGAACTGTCACCGAAACATATCAGGAGATAATTATAAAATGGACTTTTCTGACCATATAATTAAAAAAATGACGAAAATATGATCAAGTTTTTTTGTAAGGGTTGTGCCTCTCTTGTTTTTTTAGTATGTCTGTCTTTGAAGTTTCTTTTTTTTTTTTCTGGCAGCATAGAACCCAATTTTTCGTCTCCCCTAATTTTATTTTAATCAATAATTAATTTTTAAATGTAACCACAAATCATGTGACATTTAAGAATAAACCCCGAAGTGTCACCATTGGTCGTCTCCTCATATTTTCCCTTCTTTGTCCTGTTGCTTCAAATTTGTTTCCTCCCTCTTCGACAAAAAAAAAAATGTTGACCCTGTGAAATTAATTCATCTATTTTCACTCTCACCCTCATCTTTTACCCAGTCCCACCCTACCGAGTAAACTCCATATTTCTTTTCCGCCATTTTGAACATGTTCAAATCACGTCGTCGTCTCTCTTCCACGAGACTGAAGGCGCGAAAGTCCTTAGTATTATGGCCCATAAAGCTCGACGACGGAATAAGCCCCTTCGCTGCCACATAATAAAATAACACCATGCTTTTGTAAATTTTTTTTATTTCTCCCCTTTTCACAAAAGTCGACTCGAAATAGAATCAATGGAATGTGACAAAATACACTTCGTCTAAGCCATAACATCTCATCCGCAAAACCCATTGAACTACACTATACGACTTGAAACAATTAAGATAAAAAGATTTTTCCACAAACTTCTTCGATCAGCAAACATTTTCAGAATTCTTCATCCATCTTTTATCCCCAAAGCAACTTGACAATCTCGTGTTTCCATAGCAACAAACTCGTGCTTCATCTTTTCACCTGAATTGGCGAGAAAACTCAGTTATCAGCCGGGTGTGGTCCAATGAGCACCTCGAACGCGTTGGGGGGGCTTTGAATGCACATTTTTTTCTTTTGCAGAACACTCAAGCGGAAGTGCAATGAAAAGATTTTTGCATTTGCTTATACGAAACGTGTGAAGTAGAAATAACAAGCACTCCCCCTCGTTTATATAGAAAATCTTTTCCAAATATTTTTAAATCAATCAATTTTACAATTTTACATATTAAACCCTTTTCCTGCCTTTATTTCCTCAGGCATTTGAATAAATTCAATCAACTAGCTCGGTTTTCCCTCAATCCTTTGAGCCCCTGCTCATGCTTCACTGCAAATCAAATAATTTGCATATCAACTAGTACCTAAATTGCCCACTATATGGCCAACCGGACTTCTGTCTAAAGAAAACTGACCAAGAAAAATGGTGGCAACTCGACTAGAAAATCAACCAGAGGAATAACAAAAAAGCCTCACCTCGTTATAACACTTTTTCTACGCAATTTCCACGTTACAATTTCGTTGTGTGGAAAATATTCACCAAAACGAGGATTCATTCCGAGGCAAATGACCTGAACTCTCTTTATAACGAAGGATTTAAGCGGAAATTGGTCCAGAGAGGGAAGAAGGGTCAGGAAAGTCCCATCGTCCATTTTAATTGCGTGTCCATTTCGTAGGGTCCCATAGGCTTAAGTCAGCAGATCCCACACAATAAAATTCATTGCTCAACTCCTTTTAACCTTGCAGAACCGGCGTTTGGGGAATAAAGAGAAGAGCATTAAAGTTGTAAATTAATGTTGGCAATTGAGTATGGTCCAGTTGCATCATGGGATAGTTTATCTTATATTAAATTACATTCCACATTTATAGCCAGTGCGTATTTGTGGTTGCGGTGTTTGCCAATCACGGGTTATGGTGGCACATGCGCAGCTGAGTCAGCAAAGATTGCTTTGCTTACCATTCAATATTTACAAAGAAAAGGAACGAAGGGGAGAAAAAGGGAAAGTGGACGTCCATCTTTGAAACTCATTTGCAGTTTGATAGGGGAAACATTCCCCCTTGTAAGAGTGGCGGTATTGAAGAAATGTGCGTTTGCTGCCCTTTTTGCTTGTTCGGTTCGAGTCCACCCTCCTTGGTCATTTTCCAACGAAATTCCCGAGATGCAGTGTTGCCAGAAAAAAAAATGTTTATAGGGGCGCGTGAGCAAAGCCGAACGATTGAAGCAAAGTAAAGTAGTTACATGATCATATTTTTGGTTGTTGGTTCCTTGTAATTTCGAAAAATACAATTGAGTTTGAATTCTTAACGGACCTTCAATATTCTTCATATCACTATTTTTGGATAACATTGATCTAAAAGTTTGTCTTTGTTTAATTTTTTGAGCAGGAACTGAATAAAAATTTCCATTAGTTCTTTAATTAATAAATGTAACTTCTGCGTTTCATAAAACAATGCCAAAATCATGTGTCAAATGCAAATCTAGACTGATCTGATCTTTGTACAGTTCAACTATCGTCCCAAGATTGACTCCACAATAGCAAACGTGAATTGCAAATCCTATTTTAGTCTAGTACACGACGGATGATCCGGTCTGCACGGTTTTATGTCGCTTCGGTAGTTCTAATAATGGCCGCAATAATGGAACAGTTCTAATAATGGCCGCAGTTCCAATAATGGAACAGTTCTAATAATGGCCGCAGTTCCAATAATGGTGGCGCGTTGGTTCCGCCGGATGGATCCGGAAATAAATCCATCCGCTAGTATCGACGCGCCACAATTGGAAATGCGGCCATTATTACAACTGCCAAAGCGACATCGCTCCATTAATTTGTCAGACCTGATCCACTGGTCAGATTTCCTTAATACTTAACGCGGGTCTTGCTTGCAAGTGCTCTGTGGATGTCTTATTAAAATTAAAGTGTAGGTACACACCACAAAACAATGTTAACACTTTTAAGTCGTAAACAGTTATGAACATTTTGGGTATTCAACAAGCAGGAGGGCAAACGGATATACAAGATCAATTTGACTGCGCATTTACACACGCGCTAAAGATGGACGTGTTATTTATAGTAGCTGCACTAAAACTGATTATAGCTCAGATGACTACACAATTCGCGTGTATTTTAAATCTTAAAACGAACTTATATCTAAGTTGCAGAAAACTACTAGAACCTACCATCTATTTTATAGATTTGCTTGGACTTCCGGGAATGGAATGCTGAGAAAAATGAGTGGCAAGCATGTGGAATGGAATTGCGATTTATGTTCCTCTCATCAATTACATCAAAAGGTGAAAAATCTTCTCAGTATAAATTTTAAAGAAAGATGAAAAGTTGTTCAATTTACTTTACTAATCACTACCCCAGCTACAAGTAAAATCTTTTTCGTTCTCTCACCATCCAAATGTTCGCCGCAGGGCTGAGGGGGAGGTGGCTATAAATCTCACGTCCGGGACCTACTCATCATGGCGCATGTCACTTTTTTATGATTTGCTTCTTGTTTTGTATGCGCGTCTTGTAATTCAAGCAACCGAGTCACTAGTGTCCCCTTAGGACCTACCATTTCCCCCCTCACCCTTTAGGTTGAATCTTGTTGGTTTGGAGAGATTTCTTGAAATTTGAGATTTGGTGGAAAATTAAATTTTTATTCATAGAGGGGGTAAAAAAAAAATGAAATAAAAAACGAAATTCAAAACATCCATCAAAAAAGTTATAAAAAATGGATTATAATTTATGCAACAATATGCTTTCAGTAAGTAAAATCTTAAAATAGTTTAGTTTAATTTTCATAAACAAGATATTTTAATTCGTTTTTAATTCTGATCGACATTCAACAGTCCCCATTAGTAAAAACAATCAATACATGCAACGGCTAAACGAGTCATTGAACACTCTTCCAAACTTGCATGTTAAATTTGATTTTATTTGAGGCCAATGGTCAATTTTCATTACATTTTAGATTATGGTGACTATTTGTTTTATCTATCTCGTTTTTCCAGATTATAAAAAGGAATTGCTTTCTATTACGTATTACAAACTTAAATTAGACATAATGCTTGATTAGAAATGTTTTATGAGAAGACTCTAATGTTTTTTGGGAGATATTTTGTGTAAAGACGTTGAAACTTCTGTAGTTTAGTTTAGATTCTACAGTAGGTTCAGTCAAATTTTCTACTTATAGAGAATTTTTCTTATGAAAAAAATGTCATGTGAAATGTCATTTGAAATGTCATCTCAAATCCCTTAGCAGAGCCAACCAATTACAAGAAAAACCTCAAAAACAATTTCCCAAAATGGTGCATCATTGTTCTTTACGACCACGTTCTTCCCCTTACGCCCAAGGGGCAATCCACCGACACGATTCCTGAGACCCATTCTACTGATTGAACGAATCGGCCACACGCGCCCCTTTAGCGGCGTAATGTGGAAACTGCTCACCTTCCGACTGACGAACAAATGAAACAAAAGCCGTAAATTATGCTCTGAATTGAGTAGAAAATTTACGTCACATCAGCAATTTTACGGAAAACAACACTAAAACGAATAGATAAAAGCTAAAAAGCCAGAACTCCATTTCGCTTCCTCAAGGAGGCCAAGGAAGGACCTCCAAGAGGAACTCAAAAGGGACTAAGTTGTAAGTGTAGATAGGAAGTCAATTAGACATGCTTTACTTGCTCCGTAAAATAAATTCGGCCACTGAACTGAAACTAACTGCTTCATGTAGTGTATTCAGATCACCTACTCTTTTATAAGACAAATCAAACTAAACAAACTGCTATTTGGAGCATGGGATAAAGAAAAGAATGAGTAACCACGTCTGAATAAAACAGGATAGAAGCAATAAAACGCAAGCTCTCCTAGCCACTGACTTGCTAGGGAGTTTAACTACAGATATGAATATTTTATTAAAGTGCCAAAGGATTAATGTAAAAAAACAACATAAGCTTATCAAATGTCTATAGATGGGACTGCACACTCGGAAAAAAATACTAGAAGATTACTAGTTGCAATTGATTTGAATTCTGTGAATTACACGCATTGCATGGAGCATTCAAAATACGGCATCATTTGTACGGTGTGTATGAGCTACCGTAATCATTATCATTGCTTGGTTTGTTTAGATATCCCCCACAAGGCGATGTGATTACAGGGAAAAGGCAGCCAATTTGGGCCACTTGTTTGTAGTTATATGAATATAGAACTGCTGTCTGCAGTTGAATATAGAAAAGAAATTTCGAAACAAGGTTATGCAGTCATGCAGAAAGATATCAATAGCCAAATTGAGTATTTTTCTATTGCGAAACAAATCCATGTTTAATTTAAAAAAAAAGTGATAAATCAATAGATTTATATGTTTCTTGCATCTGACTTAGAATTTCTTTTATATATAACACATTCAATGTAGAGATTTCTAAATCCTAAGATTCTAAATGAAGCCAACACAACTTTGAAGTTGACAAAGATCGATGTTAATGATGCAGGAAACCAACCTGATTACAGTAACATTTAAACGGGATTTGTTACTGGCAAATTGCTTATGAAAGTTAGAACCAAGAAAAATAAATTTTGAGTTGCAAAGAAAATTTCTTTTGAAAGACATCGATTGTATTGCAAGGCAAATTACTGTGTTTGCTTAGATCCTTGTCAAACGGCTAATGCGAAATTGTGTAAATGGAAGATGCAAAGAGGATGACCGCTGCCGTATGCTCATTCAGTCAAGCCACTGTAGAGGTGGCTTTTTAGTTAAACAAAAAGTTTAAGTAGAAATCCTAGTTTGGTGATCATTAAAATTATAATGATAGAATTGATAATCTTAGTTCCAAAATCTTTGACTACTCTCTATTCTTAGTCGTGTGCGTTACAAAATTTTGGACTCTTTTTTCATATAAAAGATCCAGCTGACAGTAGTCCAACAACTGCTATCCACTTGCCCCATTTGCCGCAAATTTCAATCAATAAAAAAGAGGGGAAGTTGCCTGATTTATGAACATAGATCCATGAAGACATCTCACCCCTGGTCATCTAGACTCCTATTCTCACCTTAAAGCTTCACTTTTTTCTGCCACCATATGCCAATCAAACCCCATCACCCTCTCCCATCAATCACATCCAAATACCAAAAGCACAATAGGGCAATTACCTATCGGGCAAAGCAAAGGTCAAAGTTGAATCCGTGGTGTGCGGTGACGTCAATTTGTCAACAGCTTAATGACGGTTGGTAATTATGAAGAATCTCATTGTTAACTGCCCACAGCAGCCATTATGAATTTCATTAGTACGCACCCACTTAATTCAGTCGCGCGTTGCCACTAGGGGCCACTCACAATTAATTTGCATTACTCGTTAAGCTTATGAATTTCACTGGTCCTATCATTGAACAATGCAAAAGGGAATCGTAAAAGTTATTTCTGACACCTACAGCCCGTCATTAAAATAACAATGGGGCAATGTCGCTTCGGCAGTTCTAATAATGGCCGCAGTTCTAACAATGGTGGCGCGTCGGTACTGTCGGATGGAATTCATTTCCGTTTCCACCTGGCAGTACCGACGCGCCACCATTGTTAGAAATGCCGAAGACACATCGCCCCATTGTGAGTTTGCGCAATCCTTTTGTCTTAAGCGTATACTTGTAATTATAACCTCAACTGTTGGTATAAGCATAACGATTGCGTAAAGTAATTAATAACAAAAAGTTGCATTATAAATTCACGACATCACAAGGCGAATGAACTCTGCGTTGAAATGACATTTATCCATAAACTAAATTACATCTACATAAATACTTAGAATTTACACCTGCTTATATTAACCTCTCAATGTTTAAGTTCATATTTTGAAGGTTGAAAAAAAATGCAAAGCTACCAAACGAGTTTAAGAAAAATTTAAATCAACTCTCCCTTTAATGTAATTAAAATAATGCATTTAGTGTGAGCGAGCATTTCCTACCGCACTACCCCAACAGCAATATAATTAACCAGAAAAAATTCATAAATAAATTAATATTGATTTATACTTTCTACCAAGTATTTTCCTCTTTATGATTTTCAAGTATTTTAAGCAAAATTTAAATTTCCAATTGGTTAATTACATAAACAAGCTTTACGTTGACTTTGTTACCTCGATCACGTTTCTTTATTCACGTCATACTAGTTAATGAAATTCCTCGGGTAGATTTACTGTCGTAAGTTGAAAAACAAAATTCATTTTTACGGCTTTTCCCACAAGCCGAGGGGTTGCCACGTTTTCCCTTCATTGTTATTAAAACCTGCCACTAGCCTACACCGATCGAGCATTTTACATAATGAAAAGAGTAATCACCTTGATCATTTTAGGTGCTTAATTTTTAATGCTCAACGCCATTAATTCCTCAACAGTAGGGTGTGGTGTCTCTAGAGATAGGTAGAGAAAAAACGAGCAAAGCACAGAAATGTTTCTGACACAGGTGTCTCCATATTACACAAAGTATATACTTTTACGACGCTCTTACTACAGATTTTTATCGTTACTATAAAAAGCGCTTTAACTTGCCCACAAATTGGCACTATGACACAATTTCGTAGTGCACGTTATGTTTGTTCTAAAATCGTGGGAAAAACAAAAACTTTCAAGTTAATTTCGAGAAAAGCGTTATCAAAAACCGAAACTTAAACTTTTCATCTATCGATTTGAGAAACCAGCATCCATCCATCAGACGACTTTTCTATCTGTATCTGTCTGGCCACAATCTCTTAGGATGGAAGTGGAGGAGGCTACTTTTATCAAATCCTGATGGAAGCCCCTACCGTAATTGGATTGCTACATGTTGAGCAAAAAGGTAATTTGTAACCATGAGACACGTGATAAGACATAAGAAATATATTAAACAACAAAGTGTAACGTAAAATTCGACAAGAGGCTTATACACGTTTGTCTCCTCAAGGACTTTTTCTCTTCACATCCCATTATCGAATTCATCTAGCAAAAATAGCCGAGTCGGAAAATTATTACACATCTGGAGTGGGAACATGTGTTTCCCAATAGACCAAAACATGTCACAAACTTCATAGAAAATTACACCATTTAGACCTAAGACGGAAATATGTGTAATCAACCAAAAAATTAACATTCTTTACATTTGGACCACCATCAAATGAATGGAATCAACTATTCTCCTGGAGTGCAATAAACTTGACTAACCTTTTCTTAAGAATTGCGCAATAACATCTTTTATGATGGTGCAAAGATAAAAAGTTGTGGATGGCTTATTTTTAATATTATAATTACGTAGTAAATTAGCACTGAAAATGCTGGAAACACTAAATTTTGCTTTTGTGTAACACTCTTTTATTTTATTTTAAAAAATATTAAAATTTGAAAAATAAGCTTCATAAATATTCAAAAGTTTACACATAAAATTGCAATTAATTGCAGCACCTTTTAACCCTTGTATTCACCATCGAAAAACCGAAAGGAAAAAAAAAAAAAGAAAAAAAACCTGTAATTCATCTATACACATTTCCCCTTTTAAAAAAAGTGCCACTTCTTGGACCACACACAAAATGCATTATGTCCCGCAATCAATAAATTGAAAAGTCCACGATTCCATTTTCCATGCGTCAAAGAAATTCTCTGTGGGAGGGTTGGGTAACTACCACTTACACAGTGGGAAAAAAAGTCTCTTGAGAAATAGAAAACTAAAATTGAGTTTTTTTTACCTCTCAGCCAGAGGGGAGATGTTCTTACACCTGCCAAAAACAAGTGAAAACACACACGACTTGGATAATCACTCAGTGCCACCACGAAAATGGAGGTCCGCAAAAAATACAAGTGACATATAATCGAATTACACATGAGCTTAGTCTAGAAACGGAGGACAACGGCACTGGTGTGTTATAAAGTTGACATTGTGACAAGTTAATCAGATATGCAATATCTAAAAATGTCAGTTTAGAATGACTTTCTATTTCGTTTTCACTCTCTAGAGTGCGAGACAATGCACTTATAATCATCAAATATAGATCTCGCATCACGTAAATATTATATGACGAGGTGCTCTCTGAAATAGCAGCAGTCTGGTGGTAAACAAGTTTTAAAAAAAAACAAGTAGCATTGTGTGGAAATCAGTCTGGTCGGACAACAAGGTCAGACAAGTTTTTCTACTACACAGACTTTTCCTTTTCAAATCGTAAAACGTTTCTGCAATATTCTTAAAACTATTTAAGTAGATTAGGAATGACTCGTTTAGTAAGTCACCATTGAACTACTGTGAAAAAAATAAAAATTATGTCATTCTTAATTGTGAAATAATAAGTTAATGTAAAGGTCAGTAGGGAAATATAAACAACTCTAAGTCTGTTTTCTAAGACTACTTACAAAAGTTATTTTTTCTCTTAAGACAAAGCTGCTACACTTCATTTAAGTCATAATCGATGAATGGATAATACTGTCAGAATTGAAAAGTTCAAGAAAAATCTTTTCTTAAAACAACAAAACACTCGTTTAGTTCGCCACCTCTTCCATTATCCAATTCCTTCATCCCCTTGAAGGTGCAATTCTTCTTTTTGGCTGATAACACATTTCTCAAATCCACGTCAAAAGCTTGGGAGAAAATCCCAGCCTTTGGCCACATGACAGGCAAGTAATGGAATTAGGCCTAAAGACGAGGAACGGGAGACGAACGCCTCGGTCGACGACTTCCAAGTCCGATCAGCTAACAGAGGAGATTAAGCGAGAGTGAACCCTAGGGAACAGACAAGCAAGGGAGAGAAGGGAATCTCCCTTACACTCGATAAATTTTTCTTTTTTTGATCTCAAAACGTTAAAACGAACCTTAAAATAAAATCGTCTCATTGACAAATCAAACCTTCAACAGATATTTTTCTCTTACCCTTTATAAACTTTTAATTATACTGTACAGGTATTAAATCCTGAGAGAAATTTATAAGGTTTTAGGATTAATATACAATAGTATGTAAACAATTCACATTTTTTTGCCGTGTCATAAGGCCATTTTCCGCGGGGGTAAATTGGATGCACCACGCGAGCCATTCTCTTCACCTCCTTCCATTGAAGCGTTCACGTGGAAATGTCGCATTCGCACTACAACGCGTACCGAGTGTGCAATTGAAACTTGTTCCACATTTCACCCCAATTATTACCCTTCCAACCCGGCCACAAACACTTTTCTGGTGATTAATTTTTTTAGTCGTAGTACAGAAAATAATTTATTGCTTTAAATCAATCTAAGTTTTACCCTTCCTACTACGCGAGACGCTTCTTGAGCAATCCAGGTCGCTGACACTGTGCAATGAACATCACGTACTAAATGAGTCGTAAACAATATTCAAACGCCGAATCACTCAGATTCGTAGGTAATAAAACGCACCCTGAACTCGCCTCTTTTAATCCTTTAACTTGTTTGAGGTCAATTTTAAAAAATTATCCCATCTCTTGTTAGATTTGACTCAAATTACTACCTTGAGGAATAGAAAAAAACCTTCCAAACAAAAAAGAATGGTGTGAAAAATGATAAATAAACCTATTAATCAAAATGGGCGCTTACATACAAAATGACTGCAACTGTAATTTAGTATCATTAGAGTCATATAATAGGTGACATTACGAGTTAATCAAAGATACTAGCCGCTATAGCGTCAATACGTGAAATAAACAGTGCTTTTTGCTTACCTCCAGAAGTGAGGCACATAACCTTGACACGCGTCGCCGCATTTCTGACATGGCAGGCGGGTTGAACGCTTCATTTTTGAGGTCTGCGGCTAGAATAAAAAAAAAATAGATAAAAAGAGAACAATGCAAATGCTATAAGCTTTTGTGAAGCTAAAAAGTCAATAAATGAAATAAAACATTTCTTGGAAAAGGAACGAGTTTAATGTCAACTTTGTATAGTGGCAAGTCTCAACAGAAAGTCAGTAGTCATTTCTTGATTTGGTTCTGCAGTGACAATGAAATAATAATACTTTACTTGAAATGAATCCCTCAAATCAAAACCTTGTCAGACTGGTCAGACGGATTGATGTGTGCTTAGCTCAGTGTTGTGCAAAATACTATTGTATTTTGAAAATATAAAATACTATTTGTTAGGACGGTATTTTATTTTAGTATTTTCAGAATACTTTTGAAAAGAATTTTGCCCAACACTGCATGATCATATTTCGTCATACGTATAAAGTTTATGGACATCTGGAGGTATATCTCCAGATGTCCACAAACTTTATTTACTTCAAAACGTCGTCTGGATTGACGCCAACACAAAACTATTAAATATAATTTTATTTAAAAATTTTTTTAAAAAAAACCCAAATTTGGTGTTGTATAATTTTTTTTTAATATTTAGTTAAAAATTACAAAAAATACTAATTTTTAAAATTTAAAAAAAAAAATTGAAATTTGGTGTTCGAGAAATTTTTTTTTTTTTTGTGATTTTGTTTTAAAAATTTTTTAAAAATAATTCGAATTTTAACAAAAAAAAAATGTAAAAAACACCAAATAAGATTTGTTAATTTATTAACTGACCAATAAATAATGGCTAAAGAACATGACTTCTGTAATAAACTGGATATCTCAAACCCAGGCAAAACCAAAAAAAAAAACGTTCGCATTCCAATCTGCAGGTGCAACTCGACTTGAATTTTTATCAATAACGGCCAATCACAGGCTAACTATCAAATAGGGTTCTATTGGTCGGGGTTCCGTATTCTTTGTGTATCGACGAATTTTGTTGGCTTTTATCTCATCCAAGATAGTAATAAATAGTCCACCAGTGCTTACGACCCCTTACTCCAAAGCGTGATCGTACAACACAAGATATCAGGTAGATTTCAATAGTTTTAGTTTTATAACTGTAGATCATATTCCCATTTTGTATTTATTACACCCGAATGCACTGATAATTTTCGAATGATGGGTACGGAAGCCAGCCACTACACGCGGTAATGCGATAAAAAAAAAAACCAAACTGATATTGAACAATGAGTTTTGATATCCTTATCATTTATCTCATGTTTACTAATTCACTATTAGTTGAAAAAAACATTTCCGTTTTCCCGAAATCATTCTTAGGAAGTTCGCTACATATCATATTTGTAAGAATCTGGTAACAAGGACGTTGAATACTTATCATGTTAGCTAAGTTTATACGATAACTTAGAAAGCAAAATTTTGAATTGTGGTTTCGTTTGTTGCATTATTTTAAATTGCGCTACGGCTGAATAAACTATTAAATTATTAAATGTGCATCATAGATAATTACGAACAAATGACTTAAATTAATTAGATAAAGAGTACAGTATGTTCAAAATTCGAATATTTTACTGAAATAATGTAATAATACCGTACTCTACAGAAATTAATGTCCCGAAATATTTTTTAAAAAGGAAGTTGCTTTAGTATATTTTTTGTTGTAATATTACAATAAATATAAAAGTGCCAAAACCTGAGTGGTAATAATACAATCGCACAATTTTATTCAGATTTCTAAGTACTCTACCATCACACACACCATGAAGATCATTTTTTGTTTGTTGGTTTTTTCGTTTGGCTTTTCTCTCTTCATTGCAAAAGGTAATTAAATAGGTTTCCTTTCCGGCAGTGGATAATATCTTTCAATACTCCAGTGTCGGATATGGAAGAATAAGCTTATATATTTGTATTATACCTTCATTATATCAATTGCATGTTAAAGACTTCAGAGAATAAATGAAAACCTTTATTTATTTACCTTGGGTCAATTGTCACTAGGCAGTTGAACCACCTAATCGCGGCGGATAGAAACTTTTTGTTTATATCCACTGCTGTAACGGCTCCAAGCGGTTTTATAAAGTCATATAAAACCCTTGCCCCGTCACAAAACTTTGATTCTGTGTCCTGATGGAAAATATTGTATGGGTTTACAAACATGTTACGAATTGGTAACTGGAGAGTGTGGATGTTGCAGCAAAGAACGAATTGTTCCTGCTAAAAAGCAGAAAAGTAGTAAATAGAGATTTCTGAGTTAATTTTAAGTAATAAGCAAATTGTGAAATCATTTTTAATTCACAGAGGTGACAAAAAACAGTATTACTCATGGTGAGTACATTTTTATTTTATTCATTGGAGTATTCGTATTACTGTAATAATCTATCTATTTAGACGACGGTTGGGTAGAATGTAGAAATCTACAAGGTGACTGGGGTCGCTGCACTACCGGTCTGTACTCTACTTGCTGTCCCGGTGGGGAGACTTGTTGTCCCAAAGGAAAAATTTGTGTTGGGTCGGACTGGTGCATAGAGCCATAGACTAAGAATAGGACGGATCGTATGTACCAATGCTGACGAAAAATCTTGAGCAAAATTAAATTAGTTGCATTTGTTTAATTAACTGTAGAAATGTAACCAATGAAATAAAAATTAAATTGAACGTTTCGTAGTTGATGTGTTTAGTAGGATCCTGGAGGCACCTAAATGTCCTGCTTTTTCACTTTTAAAGTATAATTATGAAAACTTTATAAATTTAATGGATAAATTATATTTTTTAAAAATATTGAAAATTTAGAAAATCGGAAAATTTTGAGCAATATTTTTCAATATTTCACCCAATTTCTGCACTATTTTTAAGTTTTCAATCATAGGAGCAAAATCGGGAAAAGTATCGATTACAATTTTGGCTAAAAACCATATAAAGTCTATTTTCATGAAAGATTTTTGCTTTTCGTCATTTAATATCTGATCTGGTCACCCTACTGATGAAAAGCTCCTACGCTCTTTAGTATACAGAGTATAATGATAATAGATAAAAAAGAATGTTTTATTCGCATCCATCATCAACCTCTAATTTATTTAGTATTTAGTAAGTTGATGAAAGCTAGTTTAAGTAAAAGACATTCCTTAAAAGAACCATCATTAAAAAATTCATTACACATTGAGTATTCAATCGCCATATTTGATTAGGTTGAAACTTTCAATAATCCGCCGCTTGGCTTTAAGTGAACAACTAATCAGGTGAACACAATATCCGGCGGCAGCAGCTAAGTATCAAATGGGCTCATTTTGGCGCCGCATTCATGCTCGTTTACAACATGCGCGTCAGTCATAAGCCAGTTGTGTCCTTACGCCGAAATTGTCGCCATCTCCACATGGGGTGCATTTTACAGCTCTAGACTTGTATGCAAATTTCCTCTCAAAACATGCTAAAAAAAATTACCTACTGAGAAATCGATGGCAGCGCCGCCGAAAGAAACAGCGGGCGACCAAGAAATTATGCCAACTATACGCAGCCACTTTAATCCTAATGGATACTCAGTGTTCACTTTAAATTGAAATTTACTGTTGGAAAAAAAGGTCGGACGTCACCCTGTAAAAAAATATTTTCCAAGCCCTTTCGGGATATTTTGAAATTGAAAAATTAGTGAATGCTTTGTAAGTGAATAAAAAAAAAAAAAATATTGCCTCCAGTTATGTCAAACAGGTTGCAACAACAAAAGGTTGTGGTTCATTATTCATGACATCAAAAGCAACTATTTTCCTCTATTCCCTCTAGTTCCGCCTCCGTACCCTGGCGCGTGCGAAACGTTGACGCAACTGGAGCCGTTTTTGCCGAAATTTCTGCCGCTTCAATTCCCAAAATGACTTAGCGAATTTTTATTTACTCATTTCATTTGATACTACTTTTCCCCTCGAACCTTGCAATTTTTTTTTCAATCCTCTTTAAATTTCTAATTATTTCTCTGAAATATTCAAAATCGAGGTCAGTCTTTGTTAATATCATAACCCCAAATTCCAGTACCACGCCCCTATGCTCCACCTCACTCACCTCTATACCCCCTTCTACCCTGGGCAACTGCTAAAATGCTGATGAAACGTTGTGCATTATTTAACAATGGATTGGACCCTTGGGACGGCCCGTGTTTGTGACCTTTCACCCATAACCTTAGATAAAAGACGTAAAACTCTCGGGTGGAGGAATTTTAAAATCGCAAACAGTTATTATTTCAAGTTTGTTATGATCATGTAGACTTTAAACAAACTCCACATCAAAAAATGATTTCTTTTAGGACGTTAACCTTAAAAACGTTATTCAGGTCATTCAGATGGTTATCGCGTACCAAATTCTCCGTCAATTTTTTGTAGTTTTTTCGCACTGAAATTATTGCTATTTTAACGAGTTTGAGCACCTCCCACGAGGAGGATGTTTAAAGAAAATGAAACTTCCCTTCAATATTATTCAAATTATAAATTATTACTTACATGTATATTTAAGTCGTTCGATGAAGGTCACAAATGCATAAATAAACTCAGAGGTTGCTCACAACTTGGTTAACGTTGTCCCGGTTGAAATGGCGTTTATGAAATTTTACTTTCATGAAAATGGTTTTGTCTTATACAGTGCGAAAACGCTTCAGTGCTGCTTGTAAATCATTTGAGTTTGTTGTAACAAAATTAAGGCACAACTGACCGTTGCAGCACTCAAAACCTGACAAGGTAAACACGAAATGACGTCACTGGTATGAATCAATAGGTACATTCAATTTCAACGGGTGTAATATTTATGACTCGACTTCCAAGTCCGCGTACGTGACTATTGGTTGGTGGATGTGACGTATTAAACTGTTCTGCTTGTCAGAATAGTTCTTCAGAATCAAATGGCTATAAATCACAAAGTGCATATATTTCTAAGCACGTGATGCGATAAACCTTCTTCTTAAACTTCGATTTTATGCTTGATCTGATCTCGTGTTGACTCGCGCCTGCGGAACGCCATATTGGTTGTTGATTGCGCATGCGCTGTTCCTTATTAGCGAACTAGTTTTAAATATTTCTCTTATTTCTCTTGTTCGTTGACTTTAACGCGAGTGGGAAAAGGAAAAATTACTTTTGGTTTCCAAATTAAACACACTTAATGACTTGTCCGCAATGTTTTCCTGTAAATGTTTACACATGTAAAATCATTTGTTTATATAAACGTTTGGAATGGATGAAAGGCTCCAGTTCAGTTGAGATAAAATTAAGTTGATGTAAGGATATTTAAATATCGAATTGGAAAAGAGCGTTAGTGTTTAAAAAAATCTAATTACAGTAATAAGTTTTGGAATGAAGGGAAATTAGATCAAATGTAATCGGTTTATTTTTTCCTATTTTTCTTTAGCTGGGATATGAACAAGAAAATAATACATTTGGAGAGTTGTGGAAGGAAATTATAGTGAGTCTTGTCACGATTTGGATTCCAAAGAACGACACCCACTCACGATTTTCAAACTGTTTGATGAATTACGTATACACATAATGATTATAGATTTAAATTATTTATTCGGAATAAATTCATATACTCAAGGACAATGTATTATGAAGAAAAGAATATCAGATAAGATCAGTTAATCTTGAAAAGGTTTTTTTTTTTTTAATTAGTGTTCCAAAAAAATGGAAAAAATTAGTCCTAAAAAATTTATTTCATTGTTCTATTCTTTGACGTTTTGCCAATTTTAATTCAATTCGGGTGTTCAGTTCGCGTGACATTTTGACACTAATTCAGTACGAATAGGAAAAGCAGATAAAATTCAGCTTTTCCATTTATTCAACAGAATTTCTTTACTTACCTCCTTAAAATTAAAATATTATCTTTACGCATCTTAACCTGCATCAAAACGTCACATTTCTCGCTAAAAATTCTCATGTTTAGAGTTAGACCTTAATATGAACGTGTAAAAAGCATAAGTGAAATGCTTTAACGCCATAAAAAATTCACTTTGAAGAAACTTGACTACTTAAAGGTTTCTTAGAAAGGGCGTGGTCTATCATTTCAGAAATTTTCCCTCGTTAAACGCACAAAAAATTTAAAATCTGCCCATACAAAGTCAAAAACAACTGCAGATGTTAGTAGAAAATGGGTGTGACCTTGTAAGTGTGAAGAGTAGTGGCTATCCCCGTAGGGGTACTTTGCATAACATTTTTGTAAAAAAGGAATTCTAAATTTCCCTTACAAAAAGTTTTATCATTTTTTAAATCGTGGAATTAACCCATGATCAGAAAATAATAAAAATTATTATAAACAAAAAATTGGTCACCATCAAAAATGACTTTAAACGACCGAACATGATTAAATGTTTTTATAAGTTAAAGATTGAAAGTGCTCTTTAAAATTATACTTGACTTGTTATTATACGATGATTAAATCAAAATAAAAATTCAAATGAAGTAACTGGTTCTTACCATGTTTATCGCGTAATCATCGGACGTTTTACAAGCCTCTAGAGAGGCGAGGAATCTCACTACTCCATCAAAGTTCATGTCTGGGTATTGAGTGCACGAATCATCAGCTGACACTCATTTGGACCTCTGACCAAGAAGTCCAGGACCCCAGCCGGAACGCCGCCCGGCCACATGCTCGCAATCCGATGGTTGCCATCTGCTCTGCTTCAGCACGCGAGCTGTTGATGACGAATGGGTTCAATTGCTGCTGTGTCCCGCTAGATGTCCTTCGCTTCATAGAATCTTTGGGAAAATTAGATTTAAATTTCTTTGGTTAATTTAGTCAAATATTGTTGTTATACTAAGTTATAATATGTCGCTTGCTACATTATACTTTGTACACTTTCACTTGGAACTCTGATCGAGAACCCTCGATTACGTTTATGGTATAGTCCCATTGAGGTTATCAATAAATCAAACTTTACAAGAGTTTTGTACTTCTTCAAATACACGAACAAAAGTAAAACTCTTAACAACATTACCTTCTTTCAAAACGGTAGAAAATACGGGAAGTAAATTAACATATAAACTGATACGGTATGCAAAACTCCTGCCTTAATTCCCCGTCCTTTTGCACTCGCTGACTGTGGACGCCATCTGGATATTGCCACACGAACTAAAATGGGAATGACTTGTATTCCAAAAAAAAAACATATAAAGATAAAAAATAAAATTGAAACTTTTAGCAAAAATTGACAATGTACTTGAGAATTTACCTGTTACAACAAGCGCACTCTTAAAAGCTGTATTGCATAACTTCTTTTTAGTTCATTTTAAAGCATTTATTTGAATTTTATGTGACAGAATTCTCTCTAAAGTCGTTCAATAATGTTTATGAATATACACACGACGAATTTGGAGGAATTAATATCAAATTTGATACCGAGTTTATCCTCGAAATGTTGGTTTGACATGTACATTTCATGAATAGATTGCATTTGTGGTTTTCATGGTGTAAAAAGATTTGGGACTGCTCTCATGACTTTTCATTTCATTTGTAATAAACCACAGCCCCGTAAAAGTTACCCACCATTAGTTGTATAGACAAAGTGGAAATGGAGAATTTCGGGGCATTAACTTGATTTTTACGAGAAAAGTAAACGTGAATGTGAATGTTTAAAAAAATTAATCCAGACATTTTGTATAATGGAATCTTTTGAAAATGTCTTTAATATGATCAATTTCTATCTTAATTTTCTAAATTTAGCTTGAATAAAAATTCGTGGAACTTCAATTCCTTCTTTTTTATTTACTGTTTTTCGTTGGACGTATTCGTTACTCAATTCGTTGAAACCCGATTCCAAAAAAATATTTCTTAAAAAATCTGAAATTACAAGCAATAATAAATAAACCTTCACAGGTTAATAATCACGATATTTTACCTATTGAGAAATAATAAGCTCTCGTTCCGTCTTGCCTTACGTAAAAATTTTCACGTAACTTATGGCCCTTTTTAAACCGCAACATTGCTTGGTCATAAAGACCATAATCGCGAAACAAAATAATTCCTCCAGGTTTAAGAACCTGTAAATGAAAATAATCAACTTGTATTTACAGATTAAAATATCTGAAATTATTTACTTTGTTAACATTTTTCAAAGATTCAACCATTTTGTCTGGATGTATTGCAGATAGAACAAAAATCATGGTGGCAACATCAATATGGTTTTCTTTAATTACGGATGTTGGAGACTCCGAAGTGATGTCTAGTTGAAACGCCAAGCACTTCCTGGAATCATACTCTGGGTTATTCTATTTAATATATGTGAATAACGGTTCAGTTTTGAGTATTAGAAGGGATGAATTTCTCAGAATTATTTTTCTTTACCTTTACAAATTCGACAGCACGTCTTGAAAAATCACAGGCATAGATAAAAAACTCTGTTCCATCCTTTATTAAAGGAAAAATAAAATTTCCTACTCCACATCCGATTTCTAATAAATACGATTTACCTTCAGTCGAAATATTCCTAACGAACAAAAAAAATTCATTAAAATTAAGCGTTGAACTAATAAAATAAAATTTCACCCTTGACAAAGTTCTCTGAATTCCCTCGTTGTCCAATGACGGTCTTTGAAAAAATTTGTGGAATTTCTTTTATAAAACAAATCCCAATTTTTCTGTGCGTGAATTTCTAGCTGATTTTGTTTGAACGATGGAACACATGTTTGATCTTCCTCTAACTTTACCCGTTCTTCTTCGGTTAACTCCCGGGCGTGATGTCCAGTAATACAAGTCGGAGAATTCATGAGTCTACTGTAAATTAAATACATCATTCTACATTAAAACACCTAAAATATAAACGTAAACACAACCTGAAATTACATAGTCAGCGCCATATTAAACCGGAAGCTCAATAGTGGCGCCACTGGTCGAGCTCACGTGCGGCGCGAGCGAAATTCGAAATGCGATTTAACACAAAAAAAATTGAAATTAGTTGAAATGTTAATATACCCAAAATTTCCCGTGTTCAATGACGCCTGAAGGGGCATTCTGCATATGTTCGGCGTTGGTATTTTTAATTTTTGTTGGCCGATGGACTCTCTTTCAAAATTGCAGTCGGACTGAAGAAACAAAACGTGGAAAGCCTAAACAAAAAAAAAAAGTTTGTTTTAAATAAAGAAAACAAAAAAACAATTAAACGTAACAATAGTACCAAAAAAAGAGACGTATGCCCGCGTAGCGTAGAATACTTTTATTATCATGGAGAATGCTTCCTTTGCTGGTGTTATGGACCGCAAGGGCAAGAGTGACAAAGTGAAAATTTCGAAGGTGGGTCCAAAGTTGACTGATCCACCAGAACTACCAAAGAGACCACCAGTGAGGAAACCAGCTCCTGAATCAGCAGATTATCCCTATCCTGGTGAATACAGACCAAAAAAATCTGAAACTGTTAAACCTCAACCAAGATATGTGGGGAAAGACGGCAAAGGCAAAAGCCAATGAGTTGCTTCGTTATTGGTAAAAAATAATAATGAATTATGAAAAATATAAGCGGACGAGGACGGCTCACTTTTCTTTATACGTTTTGGTTATTTCGTGCGGATTCCCATAGATGTGTGTGTCAGTTTCCTTGTCCGCTTTTGAAATAGAAAAACTAATTTCTTCTTTTAATTTCAGGCTTCACGTGCTTAACATTCAGTTTCGGCGCCAGCAGCTCGCTCTTTGGAACCTCTAAATTGAAATTGAAGAAAATGTATGAAATCTTGTGGCAGAATGTCATATAATTTGAAAAAGCAAATTATAAATTGTGGTTAATGGATTTGTAAAATAAAAATTACTGATCAGGATCATTTTTTTATCGGTTTAATTAATAAATTTAGATTCTAAAATAGGATGTCTGCAATCAATGAAATGACCAAAATCAAATCAGCTGTATTGTAAAGGCTAGGTTCACACAGACTGGCAACACTGTTTTTGCTGCAATCGGGATAGCAGCTGCATCATCAAACTGGATGATTTTTGTGAGATCGCGGACTCGCAACTAGCAGATTGAGAAAAGATGTTTTTGATCCAATGAAGACAACGGAAATAAGTTGAAAAATTATAACAGATGTTATTTTAAACTCACCTCCGTCTGTGGTGCCTTTACAGGATCAAAGTGGGGTTATACCAATTTATCATGACGTTTAATTATCTGACTGTTACCTGTGTGGGCGTGCATACCGAGCATCCGCAGCACATTCGAAAAGAAATCTTGAAAGATAAGAAAAGTCTTGTGGTGAGTGAGATCATTCCCAGCGGAGATAAAACTGTTTTGTTTTTACCCTACTCACCTAGTTTCAGCTACAAGATAATCCTAGATATTTAGCAAGAAAATGGAGATATCGTACGGCAGTTACAATATGGAACCTTTTCTTTATTTGTGCTTTTCAAGTGGAGGATCCTCTTTATTGAATCCTCCTAAGTTTTCTTCGTTTTACTAGCTTAAGAGTACATATGATCTCAACTAAAATGACTAAAACGCTTTATAGCAATAAAACAGATTTAAGATTAACACAAACAGTACTTTTTAACAAATTTTTAGATTAAACAAATTTTTCTTTATCACAACAAAATTTAACGCTTTAACAATGTAAATTAAATTTTCGTAACTTGTGATTGCAAATTTTGTTAAACATCTTTAGAGGCAAATCAATTTGTGTTTCATGAGAATCCAATCTTTTTCCTGACATTTCTTACAACAGTACATCGCTTTGCGACACTTTCCACACTTCTTAAACCCTTCCCCGTTAACTCCACAGAATCGACAGCGATCCATCCCAACATCTCTTTCAAAAATAATACTTTCAGCTTCATCAATTCTAATCACTCCATACCCATCAGTTGCAATCTTGAAAAGAGGGTTCAGAATAGTTATCTGTTTTCCAACTCCCAATTTAGTTTTCACCTCATCATCTTGACGAATGTTGTAAATGCAAACTCGGGCAACATCTCTATTCATGTCTTCGACGATCAAATGGACGCTTGGTAAACCAAAAATTGGTTCTTCAATAATAAAACAACTTAATGAACGTCCTTTAAAAAAGATATCTTCCAATTCGTCTATCTCCCGTAAGGCTATGGGTTTCAACTCAGTCAAGGATGACTTAGGACCGTACTGCATTCCGTATACATTGACAGACATGAATGAGATTATTTCCATGTCTTCTCCCATATTACCTAAGTCATAAACCCATCGGCGTTGTTGGGTAATTGCTCTTACTCTGTGGGGATCGTCTAATTCAGTTTTTCCTTTCTTTTTTATCCAACAACATCCGTCTCTTTTCTGTTCATTCAAAAACAGCAGTGGTTCAGCCAACTGTTTGCTCCAATCATTACACTTAACACTTACACCAGGCAATAAATTCTTTACAGCTTCCTCATACAATTTTTCATACATGGCTCGCTCTACCCAATCATCCTGCTCTAGAATGAATCTCATTGCCATAAGGCGATAAACAAGTGGACGTTTAGTATGATCTTTAGGCGCTGCAGATATGAAATTTTTACAAGCTTCTTTTTTTCTTTCAGTCAAAGTGTCTCCATTAGTAAGAAGACAACTTTCTGGAGTACATAATAACAAAAAACGACAAAGGTGAAATTCATGGTGGGTTGGCCATTTCCTTAGTGCAGTCTGAACAATCACCATTCCTTTCTTCATATCAGGTAAGAAGAAAAAAGACAGGGATAAGAGCCAATAAAAAAAAAGATCATCAGGGTGACGTTTCACACATTCTTCAAGAAGGTTTACTAATTCGCTAAACTGACCATTCTTAAAAAGATTCACTGCAGTAAGCACATAACAGTCCTTGTCGAACTGAATGTCTAATTTCCTCCTAAATGGTGACCTTACTTCAATATGGTAATCCCATTCACCCAT